>JAAGNO010020336.1:0-10544 GCA_033439905.1 Ceryle rudis
CCCCGGCGCGCACGGCTCCGCGCACGGCTCGGGGAGAGCGGGGGCTACTGGCAGCCGGCCCTCCATAAACCCCCCCGCCGCCGCAGGGGCTGCCTCCAGTGGAACAAGAAGCCCCCGAGGGGTGTCGAGGAGTGCGATGGAGCCCCACGCCCCTTCTCCAGATGGCTTCTGCATCTACTCTATATAGGGCGTTTGTATGGGAATATTACATATATATCTATATATAAATCATACATTTTTCTGTATGATGCGAAGAAAAAGCACACCCACAATTGTATATCCAGAGAAGCATGTGTATCTGTATGGATGTTTATCTCGATGGGCAAAACAAGTCTGGAACATGTTTGCTGTAACGTTCTAAAATGAATCCTGGCCTTTTTCCACCAGAAAACAGTCCCTTTTGGCAGAGGGCAGAAGGAAAAAGGAGCAGCTCAGTTTGCTATCAGGTATTTTCCATAATGACCTCCTCACTCGCCTGTAATGATAGCAATAGGAAAATACAAACTCTATCCCAAGGAGATCCTTCACCATTAAAAGTGAAAAAGAGGGCCCTTGGAGGCAGCTCTCCTAACCCTGCTGTGTGGTCACTCTGCCCGACACCCTCAGGTGCTTAGCAGCAAGGTTTGGGGTTCCCTAGTGCCATCACCTCAGCCAGGACCTGTTTCAGCTCCTTCCCCCATTCATAGTGTGTCCCATGTGTTCAATTTCTGATACACACCACCCCCCAGTTATTCTGGAAGTGGAAGAGGGATGTCAAAAGCCATTTTGAAGTGTGCCCATATACCCTCACACATACCCTGTCCAGACAGCTGTCCTGCTGCAATGGACATGGCCACACGAGGTGCAGCCAGCCAGCCAAGATCTTGCAGAGTCTGTCCCTGTGCTGGTCTTGCTTAGACATAGTGGGGCTGATTCAGTAGCAGCTGTCAAAAGTGAGTTGCATTGTAATCACTGGGAGGGAAAAAAGACAGTGAAAAATAACAGTACCACAGTTGTTCTCTGGATTTAAAGGTGTCCAGCAAAGGGGTAAAAATATGTCTCTCCTTTTTCATTTCACAGGGATGGATGAAAAAGATGGAGAGAAGACTATGTTTTAGATTTACATTAGGAACTCAAACCAGGACACTGTCACAGTATTAAACCAGAGGGCTCACATCAGAAAATGTTCCTAGATGGTGAAAGCTGCCATGAGTCAGAGAGGAACTTTTAACCATCTCTTTTAAGACTCTCTGTTAAATGTTTGGTTAACAACACTGAGGGTTACTGAACAATGAGGAGAAATGATGTTTTAAACAAAGGTTTTACCTACTTTCTGTGTGAATATAGGAAAAACTATAAACTGCTAAAAGCTACCCTAAGGAAATCAGACTCCTATTTCAAAAAAAAAACAAAAGCAAAACAAAACCAACAAACCCCTCCCCTCAAAAACAAACAAACAAACAAACTAAAACAAAAAAACCCAAACCAACAACAACAAACCAGAAAGGAAATAAATTTAATCTGCATCTCATGCCACATGGAGAAAATAATTTTAGTGCCATGAACACACAGGGGAACTGGAAATGCTACCAGTGGGTGACAATGAGTCTTTTGGGGATTCCAGGTTTGCCATTTTGCAGATACTCCGATCCACCACAGCCCTTTTCATTCACACTGGTTTCTTTGCTCAGACACAGAGCACAGCTAAGAGGGAACTTAGAGGGCAGCTAGACTTTCTCATCTTCTAAAATTAACACCTTGTCTGGCAGCTCCCACACAACAGAAGTAAGTTTTCTCAATGTTCCTCTGCCAAGTTATCCAGGGAGGTGAACATTACATTTTTATTGTACAGAGGGAGAGAGAGATCTTGACCATCGTTGGGCCTTTGCTTGCCTGGCAGGTTTCAAGTCTCACGTTCTAAGGACAGCCCTCAGGAAGGCCCTTCACAGCACAGTCAGCTTCTCCAGCTGGCATTTTTATCACTTTTGAAACAGGTTAATGCTCCTGAATGTGGCCACGAGGTTCAGACATTATCTTGCTGAGGTGAGCAGGGCAGTTTGCTTTCACAATGTTTAAACTGCGGCAGCTCCAGCCTTGCTTGTCAAAAGGCATTTTGGCCATTGGCGGGCTGGAGGCTTGGTCACACTGTGCCAGCCAGACCCTGGAGAGCTGCTGGGCTGGGTGATGGCCAGCACCCTGCTCACCCCTGGCTCCCACCACTGGACTCTGCTTATCTGAGTCTCTTCTGCAGACTGCTGCCCCAGATCTGCTGCTCAAGGCTTGAGACAAAAGGAGACATCACTGGGCAGCCCAGGTGGGAAACCAGAAATGTCTAGTACAGGCACAGCAATGCAACTTAAACTGGGATTTTGCTGCTCTAGTTTGTATTTTTCCAGACAGGCTTTTCCCTCCTCCCAGGGAGAGCTGCCCTGCTGAGCCTTCATCAGAAATGCATTGCTGGTGGAGTTAACCAGCACCTCTTAGCAAAGATTCAGCTTCAGCCACCACCCCCAGGAAACTGATTCAATTCTTCTGCATCTGGTGACTGCTGCCTGAGGTCGTGGTCTTTCATAAACAAGCTGATGGAATGCCAGGGCCATGGCACAGGGCAGTGATGAGCAGAACCATGCCACGGGTAGCACAGGCCATGAACTTCAGCACGGGTTTTCTTTAGAAATGCATGGTGTAATGTAAGACTGTTTCTATCTTCTTGAGAAGTGCTCCCCCCAGATTCATGACCCAGACGAGGCATTGTGCTAGTGGAAAGCTCTTCCAGAGTACTTGTCAGAGGACCTCGAAGTTTTTTTCTCAAGACTGGGGAAAAGAGAGGCACAAACCAGTAGTGAGATTTATCACAAGACACAATCTGTGATCAGAGCCCATATGTGAAAGAATGATCACATTGCTCTCCTGGGGTACAGTAACCAGCCAGGGTTTGCTACCACAGTGCCAGGATTCAGAAAAAAAGCATCAAGGCTAAGGTAAGGTCATTTCACCAAAACTTTTTCCTTCATACTCTCACCTAAAAAAATGCAAAGCAAAGCAAAACAAAACAAATATTATTGCTTTTTTATTTAGCAGTAAATTTTGCAAGGAGATTTCATCTGGTGTTGACATCTTGGAAATTTTAATGAATCTCCTCAGTTACCCCCTCCAAAAATGTTGAAAAAGCCACACACACAAAAAAGCTTGCTGCAATGTTTGCTTCATGTTGTTTATCTTCTTTAACAACATTCTGTCTCTCCTTTTTTTCATTTTCTTCTATTTCACAACCAAAAGTTGAAAGAAGGAGACTCAAATAAAGAGGTAATAAGCTGAAAACTAGGGAAAGAGCTGACCACTACCAATTCCCCTCTGCCAAAAATTAAGGTTTGCAAAAATTCTTCTGGGATTATTTTCTGCATCTCTTGTGTTGTTTTATTCTGAAGTAGTATGAAGCAATTCCAGCTTGAGAGCTTTTTTACAGGGATAGGAGTATCATGCCATGGACCTTTCATCCAAGGAGAAGTGCAGGTGTAGTTTTCTATCATTTTACCAATCCTCCTTTCTTTCTCCTCCTTCCCATCTTGCAGAGCAGATGAACACCAGTATGGTTCGCCACTGCTGCCAACAGTTTCAGAAGTTAATGGTCCTCTTGGTCTTGACAGGGTTGACTTCTGGGCACAGTTAAGTGTTGTAGAGACATGAGGTGGTGGCCCAAGGCTCCACAATGAGTTGGGATGAGACTTGGTTCAAACTACAGGAGTTCAGAGTTAATGCCTACCTGAAAGTTAATGTAATGTCAGCTGCAGGTCTTTAGGGATTGTCAGTCGCAGGAGTTCAGATGCCAATGAATCAAATGCCAGCTTGTGGGGTCACCACCCTTGTTTAATGTTGCTTTCTCCCCTGGTCTTTCTTTTGGAATCCTGTGACTATGTGTTATATTTTTACAGACACTTCCTTAGCCAGGAGAGGTAACAAATGGCTTTCCATTTTGAAATGGAAAGCTAAGACTCTTTATAGTCACCTGGCTCCAGAAACTGCAACTTGAAGAGTCTGATATCATGGCGTTTACCACAAGTGAGATTTATGATTACAAGAACTGGTATCATCTTGCTCACTTGCTTGCTTTCTGTCTTGCTTCCCTATCCCTGTCCCTCCTCACCCCCCTTAAAATATCATCTGTTGATCCATAATTTCAGTGGATCCCTCAAACTCATGAATTTCCCCTGCTCCATCCTCCTCCTTAAAACATGGCTAAATTCAGTATGGGCTCTTCAGTTAATAGCTGCTGTGGGGAGCTCCAAGAAGAGTAGCAGTGGCCAACCCTTCAGCTGCCTTCCCACAACTGCCCAGGGAAGGGCAAGGGCTGAAAGAAGCTGGTGCTCACTTTGCCATCCCACTGCTGCTCAGTGGGAAATGTGGGGTTAGAGGGAGGTGATAAGATAGCAGAAATAACTGGTGTCAGAGGGGAAAGCAGATGTAACAGGGGTGATGGACCATGCCTTCAGGCTTTAACCAGGATGGCTAAATTCCCTGCCGTTGGTACAGTAATCTTATCAGCACCAAGAATTAGGCTGATAACAGGCTGATGACTGGGATAGGGTGCTTATCTCTGCACTTTGCCCCATCCCTTGCTGCCTGACTTGATGCCAGACCCCCGCCCATCCTCCTCCCTGCCTGTTACCCCAAACAGGCTTTGCTCCCAGTCCTTGGGCTGCCAACAGCAAGAACGCAGCCGGTATTGTCTAAACAGGACCATACAATGGGCAGCATTGTTGACACTGGATTTTTGCCCTCATTAAAGATGACCTCACAGCCCACCCCTTGGCCACTTCAGCCAGCCCCTTGGGACTGTGAGGCTGTATTTTGAACTCGGGTAAATAAATTGGGAGAGGAGGGGGAGAAAGGGATTGGGGAGCAAAGGAACACAGCAATCTTTGTGTTACCACCCTCTCTTCAGCACTGGTGCTCTCTGGTGTCTTTCTACCCACATCAGACATGGCAGGCCAGGTGCCAAGGAGCTGGCATGCTGAGCACCCTTCCACATCCTCTCCAGCCTGCGTTCACTGGGCAGCGACACCCTCTGTGGTTCTGGAGCCCCCCTTACTCGGGATGCAGTTCGCTCCCGTCATCTCAGTTGTCCTTTCACCTCCTCCAGGCCTTCAGAGCCTCCCTTCCCACACCTGCAGCCCACACCTCCTGCCCCTTTTCTTCAGATTGCAACCATTCTCTCAAGCATCGGTGGAAGTGCCAAGCAAGGACCTGAGGAAATGCCACCTCCTAGTGGCAGATCTTCTGACGCATTTTAGGTGGCAAGGGCAGCCACACTGTCTCCTGCTGCACGGTGTCATGCAGGCTTAGAAGCAGCTAACACATCTAAGATACCAGATACATCTAAGGATAGATCTCCATCTGTGTGGGGAGAGAGGTGATGCTGCGGGGCTGTTAGTGTGAACCCTGGGGACAGATTGCCACATAGTCAGCACAAGAGTGAATTGCAGCACTGGGAAAGGATGACGGCACATCCAAGGTCAGTTTGCTGCTGCTCCTGTTGGGCAGAGCACGGTGACCCTTGCCACTGTGTATGCTCTTTGTGGGTGTGCTCTGCATCATTGCTTTCTATCCTGTCTCCTTGCTGCAATAGCAGCCTGGGCATTTGGGGGCAAGCAAAGAGAACAAAACTGGCTTCCAAAAGATAAAAATAACCTGGGGCCTACAGATCAGGGAGACATCTCCCTTCTGAGCTGCTGGCTGAATCACAGATACTTCTCCTTCTGGACAGGTTTCTGACAGACTCCTGTTAGAGGAAGCAGGGTATCCTGGCAGTGAGAAACTGGTGGGACTGCCCTGAGAACACATACATGCTGGTGGTGTGAGAAGCAGAAAGGACAAGGGGGAAACATGCTGGACCCTCAATGCCAACATTCCCTACTCTAGGCTTAGCAGTGGCACACAAAGGAAAACCTCAAAGATGGGGTGTGCCTCTCCCTGTCTGCCACCCCCAACTTTGCCTACATCCACACCTCAGTCTCCTTTAAAGTGAAAGCTTTCTTTCCTCTTGGGCACAGAAACATATCAGAGCTGTCTTTGTGTTTGTCCAGAAGCCAGCTCTACTTTTCCTCCTTTCCCTCTTTGCTTATCCCAGTGAAGACCTATGCTGTATGAAGACCTATGTGAGCACCTTTTTATTTTCTTGTCTATAAAACGGGGGTGGTATAAAATGTGTCTTTTCTCCAAGTCCATTCACAACTGAAAATCCCTCAGGATTCCCACCTGAGCAGAATGCCTCCCCACCATGCTGTGTGACAGGATGAGGCAGTGTGCATGGCTGTCCAAGGAAAGGACATTCAGAGTCCTGGAGGAGACAGGTGCTACAGGCTGTTATGTTTCTGTCCAGGAATATTTTTAGGTCTTCTTGCTGAGAATGAAGCCCTTACCTGCTTGCCTGGTTTTGCTGCTTTTCCAGGTCTTTGAAGAACCTGCCTACCCTGTCTTGCTTAAAGAATGGAGCTAGAAACACACTCTTCCCTTTCCACATCTACTCTCTCGGTTAAAAAAAGTGCTGAAAACCTCTGGGTTCATGTTAGTTTTAGTGGGTAAAATGCCCTGTGTTAACCTGGTGTTGGTGTTTGGAGTGTTAATAGGGGGAGAGACCTGTTGCAAGTGTAAAAGAAATAACGGGCAGGTAACACCAAAGGGACCCTGCAGTCCAATAATTAATCTTAGCTATTTCTGATTAACTTTTCAAGTGTTTCCCATTTTGCCTCTTAAGTCTTATGACAGTGCTAACATAGAAATCTCATTCACAAAGTCAGTCTGCAAAGTCCTCTTACAAAGTCTGGTCCTCATGGCACCGGAGAGCTGCAGCAGATGATTGACTACCACATGCATACACACTTTCACACATTCACACAGCAGGCACACGGTGTTCTGGAAGGTACGCATCTTGCTTGATCGATGTGAGCTGTGTTTGAGGGGGCCGTATTTGCAGATAATTCAGGTATAAGCTTCAAGAACAACCCACATTGGCACAGAAGTGACTTCATCCTTCTCTAGTTGATAATGCCATGCAATTTTATTCCCAAATCTTTAAGAAAAGTAAGGTAAGGGTGAAGTAGCAGAGTTGTATGGCTTTTGGTGTTGAGTTACATGACATCATCATAACAGTTCTAACCCACCTAACTTTACCTACCCATTTTCAGTCTGAGGCTTGCTGGAATAGCACTGGTATCTGTACCTGCATCACAGCTACTCTGAATTTCCCTGCTGATATATGTGGTGGAAGACAGGTCAAGCTTCCTACTTCTGCAGACCAGGAAAACATGTTGGAGGTAACCCTGTTTAGATTTCCAATAAAATCTTGGGAAATGGGAACATGGACTGAAACGAATAGGATGCAATTCACTAGTTGAGTACAAAGTTCTAGCTTGAGAGGAAGAGTTAACTGTCCAAAACTACACTGGGAGATCAACTTGGTGAGATAGCAGTTCTGCAGATAAGGGTCTAGGGGCAACAATGGAGCATGTACTCAAAACATCATGATACTGTGAGCAGAAGAAATGTAGACGTGGAAATAGCATAGGAAAGGCACATGGCATAATTGTCTGGTTCTGCTTGGCACTGGGGACACCTTAGTTCTGAGGTTTTGCTTTGTTTGCCCATTGTGCCATTCTGCTTTTCAAATAGTCTGCTGGCTCTGCGTTGTGCCTTGGGAATAACAACTCTGCAAAAAGAATTGTGTGTAAAGATTAGCAACCCTAATACCTGAAGAGCCTCCCTGTACAGTAAAAAAAACACACGGGGAGAATCCAAGCAAACTTACCCTGTCCTGCAACAGCAAAGCTTTGTTTGCCTGTGTGACAGTGGGCTGAGCAGCTTTGTGGGCGTGGAACCCCTAGAACCACTAGCAAGGGACTGCAGGCAATGTCACCCCCCCGAGGATGTCCTCACCTGGTCACAGGTTCTGTCATATACTGACAGCACCCCACCCAGACCTCAGGATCCCAGGTAACATGCTTGAATGCTGGTGTAGGATGAGTCTGGAAAGCACTGGAACACAGATAACTGCCAGTAACTGGTAGGGCGCCCACTCCTTCACCTCCTCTTTCTCAGTAAGTCAAGTTTATCCTTAAAGAGCTGGCTCAACCAGGTGATTGGCTGATCCCTCAATATCAAGCACATATAATATCTAATCCCAAAACTGATTCCAGCCTCTGGCTTTTCAAATGGCCACCTGAGCCTTTCTTATTTTGTTTTCCTACCTATTAAATGGGACCTTCGTGGATTATGTGGAATGACATGTTCAGGAATGAGTACAGGAAAACTAGTACTGTGCAGCATAGGACTGTGCAAGTTGAACTGGTAGAATTGCAGACAAACGATCTTCATCTAAACAATGCTTTGGTTAGAGAAAACCAGCGGAAGAAGGTAGAAAAATGGTGAATCATTTGCAGCTCCTGAGGAATCTGTCCCTCTGCTCTCTAGCTAGGATTTGGCCAGCACCATCCTGCCAAAAATCATCAGAGTAAGCTCACGACATGTTGGGGTAGGACGAGCGCAGCTCTTTGGTCCCCAGAGGGTCCCTGTCTTGGTTTCCAAAGATGCCAGTCAGGATTCCTCATTCTGTGTTTCTTTCCTGGGGCTCATGGCTGGATCTCAGGAGGTGCCAAGCCCTCAGCTGCAGGGATCCAGCTCTTCCTCTGGTACTGATGGATCTATTACAGACAATTCTTTCACCCTCAGGGACAGGGTCTCTGCTCTTCAGCCTTCGGGTGCTAATGTGAGTCTTAGCCACGGACTAAGGGTAAAAACAGCACCAAAATGGTAGCAGCTGACACTCGAAGAAGAGAGATACTCCTGCAGCAAGTGTCACAGTTGCTCAAGATTTTGCACTGGAGGTCTCTGATCTTACTGTATCTCATCCCTAAAGTTTGCTCCAGGCATGACAGGAACAGGCAGGGTGAATTCCCCTGTCCAGGAATGAGTTACATGACGGTTACCTAGTGCTCAGGATGTAAGCTTGAACTGCTAAATTAATTTTATCCACCCCTTGGATTTTGCCTAAATTATCTGCATGGGATATCTGCATTGGCTTCCCCTGCCAGAAGGCCCTAAGTGGTGGAAGCATTCCCAAGGTCTTTTGCCCAGTCCCTCTCAACATTCAATGATTTAACTGTAAAGACCTTGGGAACTTTCAGCAGGTGGCTGCTGGTGGGGACTGCAGTTTGTCCTCCATAGCATGTGTCTGTCCCTTATGCCACAGTGATGATATGCAGGGAACAGCAACCTGCCAGAAAAACCTTTCCCAGGTGGAATAAATCACACTCGCTTCATCCCAAACACCTGCACTGGTCCTTAGGCAGGATCTGTAGCTCAGTACTCTGCTGAGCTCTGGAAAAAAACTGTCTACCTCTCATCTAGTTGGCAGATGTCTCTGTTGCTCTGTCCTGGCAATGACAGGATGGGCCTTGTTGGGGCTGTGCTGGCTTTGCCCCTATTGTCTTCATTACCTAGGGTGTCAGGGTAGGCTGTATTTGACTGAGTTTGACAGAGGACAACACCAAAC
Organism: Ceryle rudis; assembly: GCA_033439905.1. NCBI lineage: Eukaryota > Metazoa > Chordata > Aves > Coraciiformes > Cerylidae > Ceryle > Ceryle rudis. Next base: position 9,527 of record JAAGNO010020336.1, read on the forward strand.
TGGCATGGATGTGAGTGCTGGCAGGACTGGGGTTCACAGTGCCTGTGGCTGCTGGAGGATGTGATCCCAGGCAACAGGAGCTAACTGAGGATGGGGCCATGCAGGCAGGACCAACTGCACAAAGGGGACAAGGTAGCAAGTGCCCAGGCAGCTGTCCTGTACTTCCTGTCTCCGGAGGCTTTGTGGAGCCACAGCTGAACCCAAATTAGCAGTGCCAGAAGGTTGCTAAATAAGCTTAGACAGCTTGGGTTGTGGGAGCAGGAGCAGCAGAGGTCACTATTGTGAAGTCATTCTGACATTGTGAAGGCTGTGGCTGGAGAAATGGGCTCAACAATGGGCACCATGCCCTCAGAGCATGTCTGGGGACAATTCAGAAGGGAGTGAGGAAAATAAGAAGGAATGCAAGGTGTGTGCTCAACCTGAAGGAGCTGGTTGGTGGTGGCCACAGGAGAAAAGAAGGGAGGCAAGGACAAGGCTGGAAGACAATAATCTGATCCTTCTCTGCACTGAACAAGAAGGAATGGGGTTATGATGCAGTAAGTGAGATTTAGATCAGGCCTAACTGGCTCACAAATCACGCTTAGCCTGCTAGGATGGTAGCCCAGCCAGTGCCTCCCCTGCTGTCCGCTGGCCTGACACGGACAGGCATCTGGGGAAGTGAGTGGATGAGATGGTTTGTCATCACACAGAACTGCCATCTCCTCCTCTGCCCATAACCTGCCTGAGACCAGGGAGACTCTTGTGGAAAAGGCAGCACCTCCAAAGCCATGTTACTGGGTGGCTCCTGGGACAGTAGCAGAGGTTTGTCCTACACGGGCTTTGCTGCGTGCATATTGGAGGTCTGGGCCACCTCCGCTCCTATGGAAGGACCACCCGAAGCGCTGTTTGCGGCGGGAGAACGGCATTGCCTGGCCAGGAAGAAGAGCACAGGATGGCCCCGTGACCCACGGTTCACAGGCGGGTTCTCCGTGTCAGCGCTTCTCGCCAGCCAGGCCCCTCGGCGCGGGGCTGGCGCTGG
>JAAGNO010020338.1:0-19381 GCA_033439905.1 Ceryle rudis
TACCCTGCTTCCCTCCCCTGGGTGGTGCACAGCTGGGGTGCCCAGCACCTTGGGCCATGCTGTCCCTTAGCTCCCCCAGTGCCGGTGGCCATAGAGGGACCGATGTTGCCATCTGCTGGCTTAGCTGCACAGGAGCAGCAAGATCTTGGCTCAGACCTCTTGGAAGTCACCCCTCATGAGTGTCCTACTGGCCCTGCTCCCACACCAGGCTGCGGGTGCATTGTCCACCTGCTGACCCAGCCTTTGGCCTTCTAGTAGCATCTGCCATTTGGCAGGTGTTTTAGGGGACAGGATGGGTGGCCCGTTCCCGCTCAGGTTGTGCTGCTCCCCACCCCTTCCTACACTGCCCATGCACAAGCATGTCCCTCCTGCCCTCCTTGCAGGTTTGAAGTATTGGCCTCTGGCACAACATGGTCAGAGAATCCACAAGGCTCTTATTAAGGGAGCTCCTTCCCATTAAAGACCAACATTTCCACTGCTGATTATCACTGTCAGGTGCTTATTCCTCCTCTGCGCTTGTCTTTATTTCCTTTCTCTTCTGAGTTCTTGGCAAGGACTCCCAGGCTGGGAATGTATCGCTGCTGCAGCAAGTACTCCAGGAGCACAGCACCCTGCACATTTCACCTAGCCAGTTCCCCCAGCAACGGCCAGGGCTGGGAGCAACAGGACCACCAGCTCCAGCCCTGCTTCCCCAGCCAGCCCTGCAAAATCACTGTTTTTCCCGCAGGAGCGATGGGGCTGAGCCAGTGTAATCGACGACAGCTCACACGGGCATTACTTGGAGGATGTTACTTCTATAAATCTATTACGTTTTTTGGCAATTAGTACCAGTTAGAAGCCCTGGGAATACAGGCAGCAAATAGCAGGAAGCCCAGTTAAGCAAATTTCTCTGCTTTTCTAAGCCCAGTTAAACAGGTCTCCTGTGGCCCAGCCCTACAGCTGGTAGCACAACCCATCAGTGCTCCAAACATGATCTGTTCCACTGGGATCACTTTTCTTTGCAGTGTGTAGCTCTGGAGGTTTCCGTTCAATGTGTGTACATTCAGAGGTGGAAGGTGGGGGGCTCACCCCAGCCTGGGCTACCCCCAGAAGTCTGCAGGTTGCACGGAGGAGCCCCTGGAGTCCTCCCATTGCTGGGATGCCAGAGGCAGCCCTGCAGCGAGCTGTGCTGGTGGCTTGCCCTGCCCCAAGGCCATGCTGCATCTTGCTCTGGGTGGAATCCCATCAGGAGGCAGGGCTCGGTGACTGGGCTTGACCACACATGTCGAGCTCGGGACAGGGGAGCGAGTGAGCTGCTGTTTTCTCTGGCCTGGGAAGACAGCGATGTGTGTTTGTTTTCTGTGCTATCTCTCGCACAGCGTTTGTTTTGCTTGTTGAGCATTTCAGGAGATAAAATGACTTAAAGGGAGATAATTTTATCCTAATTTAAGCTGTCAATTTATTACTGACTTCTGCTTGTCTGCGCCAGCAGGACAGCTTGCTCTTGAGTCCCCAGGGAAACCTTAGCTAGAAAGTGAGAATTTGGGGGGGGTTTGCTGCAGTCTCACATCTAATCTGTGCTTATAGCAGCAACTACAAGCTGCTCCACATCCCCTTGTGTTGTATTAGTTCCCATTATTATGGACTGGCCTGGTTTCCCAGGGGACTCTTCTCTCTAACTGGGGTCCGGGCTTGTTTTTCTCATGCTGCAGGCTGGTGGAAGAGTTCATGCTGCTCGCGAACATGGCCGTGGCCCATCAGGTCTACCGCTTCTTCCCTGAGCAGGCCCTGCTTCGCCGCCACCCCCCACCCCAAACCAAGCTGCTGAAAGACCTCATGGAATTTTGCAATCAAGTTGGTCTCAACATTGACTTCAGCAGCGCAGGAACCCTGCATGTGAGTGCACTGGCCTGGTGGGGAGCAGGGCCATGGGCGCAAAGGGTGGGTGTGTTTGCAGCAGCACGTGGTTTATTCCCTGCCCCCGTCTGCCCAAGCAGAGCTGACAATTATCCCGTGACAAAACAAAACACCTCCCTTGCTCACTCTTGACCCCACCAGTACTGGACAAGGGTGGCCCAGCCTGTCCTGGTCAGCCACGTTGTGCACAGAGCTTAGAGCAGGGCAGAGAGGACCTTGCAAGTGACTGCCCTCTCTGCAGCAGGATGTTTCAGTGCAGGAGCGCTCACTTGTGACGTGCAGATATCATTTCTCTGCCTTCTCTCAACAGGTCCCAGGCAGAGCTCTGTACCACAGGAAAAGTAGCTCTGCAAGGGGGTGTTTCTGTCTGGGCTGCTGAAGGTCCTAGGGAGGTCAGTTTAGGGAGTGAGGTGACTGGGAAGGACTGGAGAACAGTGCTGGGAAAGGTCAGATGCAGCCAGCACGGGCGGTATCAGACTGATCCTCTGCTGAGCATGTCCTGAGGCTGAACTCCAGCTGAACAGCACAACACAGGTTCCAGGATTTTATTTACTTGCCACAACTGGACTGTGGATAATCCTCTGTTAATCCCATCCCCGCTGGCCTCCCTCGTGCCCTCTGTCAGCTGGGACTGCTCTCCCTGCTTGCTGGCTGCACCAAGGCTATGGCAGCAGACACAGGGCTGCGCACTCAGCTCCTCTCCTGCACTTTGTACCTTCCAGCCCTTCCTCACCACTAGCCCCGGGCGGTGACCTCCAGTATCCACATCTCCCCAGAGTCCCATTAGTCCATGCGCTGAAGCTCTCAGTAGCTGGATGGGAGCCAGGCACAGGTCAGGAGAGGGCTTATGGGCACTCTTGCACACTGTGAGCCTGGGGCTGGGGCCAGCGGTCCCCATGCCCTGGGTGCTCCCTGCTCTTGGGGTCAGTGCTCAGAAGAACTGTGTGTACAGTCCTATAGGGTCTGCTGGGACCAGAGCAAAGCCAAATTTCACGTGCCCTTTTTGGCTCGCAAAGTGATTTCCAATGAAAGAAGGAATTTGGCTTTGATGAGGTGCTGTTTGCCCTGGTAAGGTCTGCCTGGGTTCCCCTGCCATCATAGCTTGCCAACACTGAAAGCTCTCTCTCTTATCTTCTCCAGAAAAGCTTAAATGAAACATTTGGTGCTGACAAATACTCCGAAGCCAGGAAAGAAGTGCTGACCAACATGTTCTCCAGGCCCATGCAGGTGAGAACAGCACTGTGTTGTCAGACACATCTGGCTGTAGTTGTCTGCTGTAGCTCCATCTTCAACCCTCACCCCTTCTGTGTCACTGTAGATCATTTCTACCCAGATCATTTCTACCCAGGGAGAGTGAATGGACATAGAACATGGTGCTGCAGGGCCGCCAGCAGCTTCCCACAGTGCCTCCAGCCCCATAAAACTCTGGCAGTGGGGGTATCCCCTGGGCAGCAGAGCTTCACTGGATGGCAGGGTCAGAATGAGTCTTTCCTTGCCCCCCATAGTGACCTTGCTATTACTGTTTGGGATGTTTCACCCTTCAAGTTGCAGACTGGAGAGTTACAAGGACCCAGCGTGCTCTTCAAAGAGCTGGTAACAGTCTCCATGGTTCACATCTGTGCCATTTCTTCACATCATGGTGTATCCCAACTTGTCCAAAGAAGGAATCAAGAGTGAGGATGATGTCGGGGTATGGGACTGGCCATAAGCACAGTCGGGTACCCAGACACATGCTCTTAATAGCAAGGAAGCTCTGGAAACCCTTTGGTCTCCCTCCAGACCTTCTGTGAAGGTCTTCTGCAAAGGCTTGTGCTGCTCACAGTGATTATCGTGTTTGGTGTGTTTGCAGCTCAGGACATTTATTAAGGTGCTTACCACCATCAAAAAAAGAGTTTTGGTGAAGTGTCTGCCTTTCCATGTTTACACTGGGCATAGCACAGCCTCTTCTGGGGGATGTCCTACCCCACAGGGAGAAGGGGCACATTCCTGAAATGGTCTCTCTGCTGTAGCCTGCTTATCACTGCAGGAATGAATCATCTTCCCAACATCACTCATTTGACTGTCACTCTTCTAATTAGCTTATTTGCTCCATTTACTCATTAGCAGTTGCCTGAAGTCCTGCTGTACTTCAGTGACTTCCTGTTTGCTTGCAAGTGGGATTGGAGACTGAAGCCGTTTAGTAATCACCACCTTATCTCTGTGTCCAGCTCAGGAGTTCGGCTTTGTAAATTGCATGGAGTGTCCTCTGGAGCTGGCTGGGCTGTCCTAGTTCCTCTGTCCTGCTTTAGCTTGTCCTGGTCCCCTCTGTTAGATTTTCCTTTTCTGGTGGAAGGTGCACTGGTGACATGAACTCTTTGGGATCCTTCTCTGGTCCTGCTTAGAGGCACAAGGCTGGGCTTTGCCAGCAGCAGCATATGGAGCAAGCCTGGCTGCTCACCCAGACAGATGAATGAGGAGAAGCCAACTCGGTTCTGCAGTGGCACCAAGGCAGAGATGAGCTTGTTGGGACCCACTGACTTGCTGAGATTTTGTCTCTGTGGTCTCTTGAGGCTCTGGTCGGAGATGTTGCAGGCGTGCTTTGAGATACCTTCCAGTGGCTGTTGTTAAGATTGTCCCTGTGAATGAATACATGCTGGATCCATACATGAAAGAAATATCAAGGTTCTGTGGTTGAAGTCTTCTGTGGACCAGATACCAGCTGGAGAGTTTGGGGAAGAAGAAATAGGAGAAGAAATTAAAGAAGATATTCCACGAGATATGATTTTGGCAGGAACTAGACTCTTTTCATCATCAGAAAACCAAGGTGCCCATCTGTTCAGGTGTGCTGTGCAGTCCACTCACGCCTGGCAGGCCTGCTGTCTGGCACACTCCCATAATAGGTAAAGCCCAGTTTACAGCTGAGCCCATCAGCCCTGCAGGACAGCCTGTGTCTGGATGTCGAGCAGCGTTCCGATCTACTGGTGTTCCCAGCTGCCAGTGTTCCTCAACAGGATGGTGCTGCTGTGCACAATGGGGTGCTCTCATTGTTGGAAGTGGTGCATGGACCACAAGAAGCAGAAATCCTTCTTGATCCTAAGATGAGCTTATGCAGTTGGCCATTTGCTGAAGGGTTGTTTAGTTTGTTAATGGAGTTTCAGACTTGCCCAAAGCCATGGGCCAGGTGAGCAGATGCTCCCCTCCTGTCATTAGGGCCAGTCTGCCCCAGGATGTGCTCACAATGGTGGATCCATATGAGCTCCAGTCCATAAGGAAAGACCACGGTGCTGTGGGGAAGAGAAGCATCAGCATTGCTCTGTGCGGTCTCTGGTCCCTGACCACACTTACTATAGGGTGGACTCCCCAGAATCCTGAGCAGTTTAGATTCCCTTTGTTGTTTCTACTGCTAAATGCAGAGGACAGGTAGTTTAAAGCCACGTCAGTGCCCCCTTGAAAGGGCCGACAGCTACAGGGTGAAAGGAGCTTTCCCTGGCAGGAGGATATTTTGCGGTCTGCTACCTATTAGAGTAGATGGAAGAATTGGCCCCATCCTGCCCATGTACCCCCCAGATGTTGCTGTCCTGCATGGGGGAGAAGACAGATCTGAGTGTTGGCAGCTGCAGAGCACAGCCAAGCAGGGGCCCACACTGGTGTCACGGGCTGGGCAATCACTCTGACAGATGGCGTGGTGAGAGCATCTGGTCAGGGCACTGTGGAGTCACCCGTATCCTTGCACACATCTCAGATCCCAGTGATAAAGCTGGTGTTTCAGGGCCAAGGCTGTAGTTAATTCAGCCAAAACAAGCTGCCTGCAGGTTGAATCCATGGTCATGCCAAGCCTGCATCTTCCATCTTTGCTGCATGCTGGTGGTCAAGACATCAGCCTCTTGGAGGAGGACGGAGATGGGAAGCAACTGGTAATGCATGTGTCTGGGGGAGTGCCTGGATCGCCATGCCAGGAGCCTTGTAGCAGATGAAGGAGCAGTGACATACCATTTTTCAGGGGCTCAGTCACTCGGGGATTCAATCTGTCCGTGAGCGCAAAGCTGCCCCTGGTTGGCTGGGGCTGATTTATTTCCAGGCTTCTCACAGTTCTCCAGGGATTGCGGCAAACCCTGGTGATTTGAGAGCACTTATGAGACAAATCTGTTAATGAGAAGACATCTGCTTTACGCCAGGCTGATGTCACTGGGTAATACCGTCATGGTGGCAGGGACAGGTCTCAGATGCATGCTGGACTGGGCTCCGTGCAGTATGTAACTTTACCACAGCCCTGAAGAGTATTTTTCCTATGAGAGCCAAGCTAATGTCAACCTTGGTGAGGGCCATAAGCTGCCAAAAGGGTGTCAGAAATGGTTCTGGACCCCACAGTGGTTGGGTTTGGGCAGCACATTCATCAGGAAGAAGTGCCCCGGACAACAGCAAAGAGCAAAGCACCTTCAGCATCTTTTCTAACTTGAAACAAGGCAGGGGTTGCCCTGTACTGCTGGGCATAGGCAATGGAGGAGCCCTTTTCAGGGGCCTTGTCACTGCAGAGATTTTGATCTGTGCTCTGCTCTCTACCTACCTGGCATTGCAGGGACCTTCCTCCCTCCTGCCCAGGAGGCTGGCATAAGTCCCTATAACCCCGCTGCAATTTCATGCTGTCTGTCTGCCCAAGGGCACTCATCTCCCGTGACAGCCTCCAGCTCTTGGCGTCTCTCCCTGCCCAACCGCGCAGAGCCCTGTTTGGTGGGAGCCGAGCTAATTGAGTGGAGACCGTACTTCATGGAGTCCATCAGAAACAATTTAATTCTGGGTTGTGGAAATTGGCAGCCGCTACATCTCCTATCCCAGCTCTTGGGTCTCATAATGGGGCCGAGACCGATGCTGCTTTTTTTAACCTGCTCTATTTACTTGCCCGGATCAGTGCATTTCTGCTCAGCAGGAGCTGGCTGTGCCGCTGAGCTGGAGAGTGGAGAATACAGCTGCCCAAACTGTGGAGCCCAGGATGGCTCTGTAATCAGAGCTGGCTACTCCTGTTTTTTTTAAATCACTTACTCTTATTTTTAAATGGGTTCATTCAATCGCCACTGTGCCGTGACCCCGCCACAACCCCCCTGACCCTCACAGCCTCCCCTCCCCGCATGGGCACAGCCCCCATTGTTTTCCCAGCCCCAAGGGCTGGTCTTTCACAGATGTAAAAATAAAAGCTGTAACACGTGGGATAGCGGGGAGGGGGAAGCGCAGCCAGGAGAGGTTCCTGTTGGAGAGGCTGCTGGGCTGCTTGGTGCTGCCACAGCCCAGGTGCTGGTTTAGATTTAGATGGGCAGCTCAGCCACTCGGCTTCTCACCTGTCATCATGGGATGGAGCAGCAGAGATCACAACGGGGCTGCCTCCTCCTCCTTGGCGAGTGGAGGAGACAGCCACTCATCCCAGCCCCCAGTGCTCTCTCAGCAGGCATAATGGGTGTGCAGAGCCTGCAGCCAGAATGGACCCAAAACCAAAGAGCCTGTCAGTGGAGCTGCTGTGTGAGACCTCGTGTTGGGAGAGCATCCACAGTGGGCACAGGACAGGCTGGGGTCTCCCCTGGAAGTTGGTGGGGATGGTGAATGAACCCCAGGATCTGAGCAGAAGCAGGAAACTGCTTAAAACCTTGTGTGACTTGAGAGTTGATGCAGTCCTTGGAACCAGGCAGGGTCAGCTGGCCACCAGAAGCTCCCTGAAGTGGCTTTGTTCCCTTTGCTCTGTGCTCAGTTCTGCAGCACCCACTTGGTCCTTGCACAACCCAAACTGAACATCAGGTGAAGGACCATGGATTGCTGGAGCTCTGTCTTTCAGACAGACCCCTCGAGCCTGACGCAGGGTCCTGCCACCATCCTTGTTCTCACCTGTTTTCACCCCTTTCAGATGGCTCTTTACTTCTGCACTGGTGTCCTGAAGGATGAGACCCTCTTTCGCCACTATGCCCTGAACGTGCCCTTCTACACGCACTTCACCTCGCCCATCCGCCGCTACGCTGACGTCATTGTGCACCGTCTCCTCTCTGCCTCACTCGGTGGGTGCTGCCCAGCTGCCCACAGAGCAGCTCTGGGTGCTGAGAGGGCAGGGGGTGGCTGTGCCCAGCACAGACGGGACTCCCAGGTTCATGCCTTGCCTGCCACAGGTTCTGGGTGCATGGAGTCTGCATCCCACGGGGCAGCTCTCTGGCATGTGGGTGCCCTCAAATAACAGCGACATGGAGATGAGCTGGGTCTCTGGGTCCACGGTGGCATGGCACAATTCTGGAGCAGGAGGGAGCATAGGCACATCACTGTCACATGTCCCCTTCCCAGGTGCCAGCTCCCCCATCAAGATGGAGAAAGAGGCCATCCAGAGACAGGCAGATCACTGCAATGACCGGAAGATGGCTTCCAAGAAGGTGCAGGAGCTCAGTGCTGACCTCTTCTTTGCCATCTTTGTCAGGGTAAGTGTCAAGAAAATCTTCTCCCAAGGCATCTCTGGATTTCCCCATGAAGCTCTGCCTAGATGCCACTGGACAGAGGTTTATGTGGCTGCCCAGCCAGCCTTGGGGAAAGCAAACAGTGAGGGGACGCACTAAGCAACCACCACCGCCAGAGCTCCAGGATCTGGAGACACTGGACTCCCCTTGGGAATGGCTTGGTGGGGGATGCTAGTGCAGTGACAGCCCTGTCTTTTGGCAGGAGTGTGGTCCTCTGGAGTCAGAGGCCATGGTGATGGGTGTCCTGAACGAGGCCTTTGATGTCCTGGTGCTGAAGTTTGGAGTCCAGAAGCGCATCTACTGCAATGTAAGTACCTCATCAGTGTGAGATGGTGCCAATGCTGCCTCACCAGAGAGGGCTGCATCATCCTGGCATCACTGGAGGCTGTGGCTGTGCTGGTGCCCTTCTGTGCCAGTCCTGCAGCTGGCAGAGCTGCACCCAAGCCAGGCTAGCTGCAGGGGAGGAGCCTTCATTGGGGTTTCCCTTCCATCCCTCGGTCCCAGGCAGGCAGGAGGGGCTGAGGCAGGGCTGGAGCAGCCCAGTCTCTGAGGACCAGCTTCTCCCTGCTATATGCCAGGGATGATCTAGTCTATGTGAAAGGGAATAAAGGCAGATTCAGGGGGACAGAGATAACAGAGCTGAAGCAAGGGAAGGCAGTGAGGCTGGTTTTCATTTTGTTTTATCAGACGGTATATCTGGGCTATGACAGCACCACTGTAGGCCAGCACCTGTGGTTAGTGACAGCATATTCTCTTAATAACCTGGTTATATGGCTGGCAATGACATCTTTAAACAGGACATAGAGTGTGATATATGGCCGGTTTGTGTATCACAGCAGCCCCTGATTTATGTGCTGGGCTCAGGCTCACAGGCTGCTGCATCCCAGTTGTTAAAGAGCTGCAGAGGCAGCGTGCTGGGCAAAAGCAACGTTGTCCCCATCCACAGGCAAAGTGGAGGGGGAGATCTGAGAGGGGGATGTTGTCAGGGCCACGGGCTGTTCCCAACACTCTCCCTGACTGCAGGCACTGCCCTTGCTGGGCTTCCACTTCCGGAAGGTGGGGAGGAAGCCAGAGCTGACACTCATGTGGGAGCCGGAGGAGCTGGAGCAAGAATCTGTGCCCCAGGTAAGACCCCCTAGCACAGGACAGGCTCATAACACCGTGGGGCTGGCAGAGAGGCTTTCTGCAGCATGTGGATCCTATGATCTCTGCAGGCACAGGGCTGAGAGACAGGACTGCCTCGCAGGCCATCAGGTACTGCTGTCCCTCTGCGTCCCCTCCCCAGCAAGCCTCACCTCAGCCTCAACCTCCTCTGCCATCCAGCCCTGCTCCATCCCATTGCCCTGCATCTGACCCCTCCATGGCCTTCAGACTTTGCCCTGCCTGCTGTGTGCCCTGCCTCCCAATGCAGTTTTCTTCAGGAATTGGATTAACGTGCTGTTTACTTCCTTCTTCCAGATCATCAATTAAGATATTAAGTAATCTCAGGCCTAAAGCGGTGCCTGTCTAGATCCTTCCCCCATCCTGGCATTCCTTGACCCGTCACTGACATAGCACTCGCTTCAGGTTTCCATCCCTGTGACAGGGTTGAGACCCAAATAGGAGGATTTTTTTGAGTTAGACTTCCTGAGATGCAGTGTCAAATGGTTTAACAGCATCTAGAAATCTCTCTCTTGTATCCCTGTCATCTATTAACTTGGTAACTCAAAGGGAGCAATCACGTTTGTCTGGCTTGATTAAGTGGTGCTTCTTTGCCAACTTCTGTCTGGCGTCACTGTAAAATCACAGCTGTGCTGCCTGCTGTGCTCCCTGCCCGCTGCCTGGGCGAGGATGGGAGGGTTGGATCCCAACCTCTCCTTGCACTGCCCTGGGGACTCTGCACTTGAACCCATTTCCCAACCAAGCCCAGTAAAACCCATCCTTTTCCACCTAGGGCTGGGTGAAAGGGACTTGTGATACAGGGCTGGGCTGACTCTTCCAGCTGATAGGATGAGTGTCCTGGGGAGTCCTTCCCTTCCCAGGGGAGAGGTTGTGGTCAGAGCCGGCCAAGTTCCCCAGCTGCTGCAGGCGTTTCTGCAGGCTTCCCTCCCTTTGAAGCTGAGCTTTCCTTTCTCATCTTGGCTCAGAGAAGCCCCCTGGATGTGGCCCGAAGTGGCCTCGGTTCCTCCTTTCCTACAGGAGCAGGTATCACTTACAGTCTATCAGGGACCCACATGAAAAATGATGCCCCAGCATGAGCAGGGCCCATTTTGGTTAAGCAAACACATAGCAGTAGAGGAAACTCCTCCATGAACCCTCCACACCTCCTAAAAAAACACCAGAGCCCTCCTGTGGGAGCAGACTCAGAGCTGTCCTCTGAGCCAGCAGATCCCCGAGTTGATAAATCTCCAGCCCCAGGATAAGCCAGATCCCTGTGAGCCATGCTGAACAATGGGAGGTGTCACCTGGACACCCCATATCACCAAGCACCCCCAGCTTCCCATCTGGCCCCAGCACTTGGCCTCTGCTTCCCAGTTCAGCTCAGCCTGTCCAGGCAGCGGAGTATCAGGGAAGGCTGTTTGAGGGAAGCTGTGTGGGGATCTGGGCTGGCTGGCCCTGCCATGGAGGGGAGGTGCTGCCCCCATCTCTCCCAGAGCTCCAGGGAGGTGGCCAGGACCTCAGTGGGCATTACTCAGGACTTGAGTATGAAATGGATCTAAACTCAGGGTATTTGATGTGAAATTGTGCTCTTGCCTGGTGGTTCAGCAAATGGATGAAGCAGGATTGCAAGGGAGAGCCCTGATAATCCCCATTTGACTCCCCAAGATGTAGAGTCTGCTCTGGGCGAGCAGGGGGATAGTGCTCAGTGGCCAGCAGCTATCTGGGCAGCCATATGCAAAAGGATTTCCCTGCTGTTTGCTCCTCAGTGGCCACTTTGATGCATTTAAAATGAGATTTTCCTGCTTTGATTAATCTAGAGCAGCCAGCACTGGATGGTCTGGGAAGGGTTTGACAAGGTTACACCGGTGGCTCCATGCCTGCTTCTCCCACAGGCCAGCCCTGAGCAGATGGCCCCATCAAGCCCTGCCCAGCACAGTGCTTGGGGATGGGCTCCGGCAAGCAAAGTCCCCAGATACCTCGCCATGGCCTGGGGGCTGCCCCTCCCCAGTGTCCCAGCCAGCCCATTAGCAGTGCCCCGAGGACAGACCTGCTTGGTACTTTATGTTTCTCATCCACACAACTGCAAGAATTGATGGGAGTCAGAGGGCCAGGGAGGTGGAAGTGTCCTGTTCCTCAACAGGAGGGATTGATTTTCTGGGGTCTTTATTCCCTTGTGTCTCTCTCATCCATCGTGCTGCCTTCTCAGGTCTTCTCTCACTGTGGGGGCACGGGGAGGATATCTCTCCCTCCTTGCGAGATGCTGAGAAAATGCTCAGCATCATGTAGAACACCCTTCTTGCCACAGCTCACTGTTGGCACTTGGCCAAGTTGCTTCATTAAGGGATGATGTGCATTCTCTGACTGGAGAAGGGAGACACAAGTGGGCTTTAGGGGAGGCTGGGACCCAAAGCTGAGGGCACAGTCGCCCATGCTCCTTCCCAGACCATGTGGAGAAAAAAACTGGGACCTGATCAGGCTGGAATAAATGAGGATGTTTTGGGCTGCCTTCAGCCCCAGGAGGACCCTGGACCCCAGCAGTTATTTGAAGCCATCCTGCCCCATTCTGTGCTCCTGATGGGTGCCACAGTAGAGGCAGTGAAAGCCAGCATGGCTCTAAACAAACCCCAGTGTGAAGCTGAGCCACCTGAAAAACGTTCTCTCCATCTTTGTCTCCCTTGCTTAAGGTGATCACCATTTTCACGCTGGTGGAGGTCGTGCTGATGTCAGACAGCGTCCCACTCAAGTACAGCGCCCTGCTCAAGAAACCGAGCTCAGACAAGTGAGCGCCCCGGGCTGCACATTCTTCTCACTGCCAACGCTTGCCCACCTCCCAGGCCCTGCACCAGCACCTGCCAGGGACAGAGGGGACCCACAAGGAGTTTGGGGGTTTGAGTTTTAAAACCAATGCCATTTTATTTCTGGTTTGGATTTTAATTCTGTCTGGGAGCTGGGCTCAGGGCTTGAGCCTGCCCCAGGCAGAGCATTTCTACTTTCAGATATTTTTAGCTTGATGCTTTCATTAAGTTTTTTTTTAAGGCAGTGGTGTCCATCCTCAGCACTTGGGTGCCAATGGTGAGGGCCAAGTGGGGACGTGGGTCCCCAGGAGGGGAGAAGGGCTGGCTCCACTGTCCCGGGTGGACTGTGGTGGGATGAAGTGAGGCGTGACCATGGGGCCATGCAGGAGGGTTTCTTGCAGGGTTGTGTGTCATGTAATAAAAGCGGGGTCAGCAGCCGCATGGGGGGCTCGTGCAGGTTTTATTTTGTCTTCTCCATGTTGTCCTGGCCAGTAATCCCAGCAGTAACTCATCTCCTGGGCAGCCCCGTGCCCTTCCCCACCTGCTGCTTCCTGGCATTGTGAAATCCAAGCAGCCTCAGTGCCTTCCGCAGCCCTGCGATGTGCTGGGCCAGAGGGTCTGGGGAATCTGGGGGATCAGGGGGACGTGTGCTCTCCAGCTCCCACTCTGGCAGCTAATCCCTCAGTCTGAGCCTTTACTGGGAGTCAACAGGTGTCTGCCCCAGTCCCTCACACCCTGGTCTTCAGCCTAACGCTGACTGGGGATCCTGCAGCACCCCGTCTTTGCTTCTCCCTGCTTCTCAAGGGAGCATCCAGCCCCTCGCAGACTGACCAGTCCCTCTGCAGTGTCCAGGCACATATGCCTGCTCCCTGTCACTATGTCCTCCACCTGTGCCATGCAGGATGTCTCTGGGTGCACGGGCTGCTCTGGCAGCCTCCATTTCATCACCTCTGTAGGGATGGGGAGCCGTGAGCGGCAACTGGTGGAGGGATTGACATCTGGTCAGAAGGAGTGGATCCATTGTGCCAGGCAGGGAGGGGGCCCTGCCGCACTCTGCCTCATCAGTGTTGACAGATGTGGCCCTGGCACAGACACATCTGCCCTTTGCAGGATCCAGGAGCTGGCGAGCCCCGAGAGCTATCGGGGCTGCCTGCAGTCCCCAGAGGTTGCACTGCTGGCAGCATCCTTCCAGATTTCCTGGTGCAACCACACGTGGATGTCACCTTTGAATATGGGAACAGTGGGAGCAGCCTGTTCCCCCTGGGTCTCCTCCTCTTCACTGGGTGTTGGTGATGTGTGGCTCTTCCCTTTCCACAGCAGGTACCTCACTGTGCGGGTGTTCTGGCATGGGCTCCCACGGTGTGCCCAGCATGTCAGGCACCAGCTGTCCCAAGGCCTGACAGGCCATGTGTGACTGTGTCCCCTGCGATAGGGGACCTGAGGACACTGACACCAAAGGCAAGATGTCTTCCTCCTACCCTTCAGTCCTGTGTCCCCCTCCTCGCATTTGTCTCAGGAAAAACAAGGCAAATCCAGCCCAGCCCAGCTCAGCCTGTCTGCAAAAACAGCACTTTGCCCTGTGGTGTCCCTGCCACTCCCTGGGGTCCCACAGGCAAACACCCCCATGGGGGCTGGGGGCCACAGGGTGCCCTGGCCCCTAGGGATGGGCTGGAGGTCCTCCCTCACTGGTGGGGGGCAGGGATGGCTCCAGGGAGACTGGGGCCACTGAGAGGCCCCTGGGCAGGGCCAAGAGATAGTCCCTGAATGTTATCAGCCCATCGTCTCACTCGTGGTGGGGCTGATGGGACAGGGAAGGGCCATAAAGGGCAGTCCCCCTGCCCTGGCCGCAGGCAGCATTTGAGAAGGGAGCTGGGATGGGCAGCATGGGGCAGCTGCTCTCCCCTGGAACCTGCCTTCTCCTCTGCCTCCTTCCCCAGCTTGCTGCTGCAGCCTCAGGTGACAGGGGACATGTGGGATGGGGTGGGTAGGAGCCCTTGGTGGGGGGTGCTGGTGCCACTTCCCTGGGGGTCTCTGGGGACCGTGTCACCTAGCCATGGGATACCAGTAAAGGCAAAACCTCTGGGGCACCTCAGGCTGGTTAGAGATCCCAACCTTTGAGTGGGTTTGTCTCAGACCCCTCCAAAGCAGGTACTGTCCCTGTCCCTCCAGCCCTGCTGCCCTCTTGGTCCCTGGTAGTGGCTTTGGATCAAGCAGCTCAATAGCTGCAGCCTGCTGGGGTTGCCTGGACACGGCACACTTGCTGGCGGGGGGGGGGGGGGGGCGCGCCGCCGCCCCCACCCAGCGCCCCCGCCCCACCGGTTGGAAACCCCTCCAGGGATGGAGGCTCCCCCACTGCCCGGGGCAAACTCTGGGGCTGGGGGATGTGCAGCAGCCCCCCCCCCCCCCAGGCACGGAACAGGTTCTAAAGGTATTAAACACCCCTGACTGCCCAGCCTGAGGAAAGCCATCACACCCAGCGCATCCTTCCTATTGGAATCATTTTTCTTTAGCAAATCTCCAGAGCACTAAATTAAGACTCCCATCAAATCAGGGTCATCTTTGTGTTTACATTGAATTCCTAAACTGAGCAAAAGAGGAAGAGTTCTACAGAGGTTGAAGGTCACTCAAAACATCCCTTTAAGAAAAGTAACATCAGTTTTCTGATCTGATCATGAGCTTTGGAGCTGGTTGGTAGTCACCAGAGAAGCAGAAGGTACAGGAGGGAAGGAGTGATGGAGGTGAAGAATGTGGAGGAGCTCTAGACTGTTTGGGTCAGTCCTGCAACCGGTCAAAATAATTTCCCTGCTGCAGTCAGATCACAAAACACCAGGGGTCAGGGGGAAACTGGTTTAAGACACAGGGATGGTTTGGGCTCTGTTTGCAAGCAGCAGCTTCAGGAAGGTGAACCTGGAAAGCTGTGTCCAAGTGCTGAGGGTGCCCAGTGGGTAGCAGGGAAGAGAAAGCAGCTGCTGGCAGCGAGGTTCAGAGCTGCTTCTCCCTGGCCACGCACAGGACAGCCAGGGCAGCGAGCGGGGCCGTGTTCCTGCGGCTGTGGTGGCTGCAAGCTTGGCGCCTGATCCCCAGCAGCCTTTCCCCTGCCAGCTCCCCCAGGGCCTGGCAAAGCACTGCCAGAGCTGCCAGGCTTATCTTTAGCTCTGTTCCCTCCCTCGCCCCCGCGCCCACCTCCTCGCCGCGCACCACATCCCCGGCCCCCACCAAAACATGCCGTTATATAAGCACTCGCAGCAACCATCTGGGGCTGAGTCAGCCACGAACCCAAACGGACAGCAAGCCCACGAGGCGGCAATGCCAGCCCCCAGATAACAGGTTTTTAGGGTCACCCCCTCCACAATACCATTCCTGAGTGTCCAGCACCCTCACCGAGACCTGGTGTGGGTGTTGCAGCCCAGTGAGCAGGGACTTTGGAAGGGGACAGCAAGAAACGGTCCAGCCTGGGGAACAGGCGTGATGCTTGGGGTCAGCAGGCAGTGCTGGCAAAGAAGGGAAGGCTTAGAGGTATTGCCAAAGTAAATGTGCCAGCTGCAGGCAAAGAGGAGGGGAAGCTACCACTGGGTGGGGAAGGGGTATTGGTCTGCCAGCTCTGACACGTCTCCTCTTCCATCTCCATCCAAAGCCCTGATATCACATTGGAAACCCTTCTGCTCATCTTCCCTTAAAGCAGCACCATCATGCCCAGTTTGACTTCAAATTTGTTCATTTATTGGGGTTTTTTCCCCCAAAGCTAGGTCAGGGATCCCCTTCACCTCCTTTAAATCCCCGTTTTTCTCCAGGAGCAGCATTGTGGTGAGCGTTTGCGACCTGAACTTTGCAGCGTTGTGCTGATTCACGACGGCTTGTCACCAAAACTGCCTAAAACCGACAGAAAAAGGGACGCTGACTCATGTGTTTGCCTTCTCCAAGCAGGGAGAAAAGTGAAAGGTGAGCAAAGTACTTAACAAGTGATAATTACATTCAGCGCTGAAAAATTCAATCCATATTAATAAGCCGGCGTGTTATTACTAATAGAGGCCTTTTAGAATGTAAAAAAAAAAAAGTATTTAAGGTTTTTAACCTTGACAGTGACCTTTTAACAACAAGTATAAGGAAACCCCTAATTTTGTCCCACTCACACTTGTAAATCTGTGTTAAGGAGAAACTCCAGCTGCTGCCTTCCCGGTCTTCCCGCAGGATGCTGGGGGCTGGTTTCCCCGTAGTATTCCCTTATACATCGGGATGAAACCCAGCGTGGGATGGGTGGGATGTGGCACAAGGCGTCAGAGAGACAGGCCCTCTGTGGGAGAGCTCTTGGTGTTGCCATTCAGGGCAGGCAGAGGGGGAGAAAGGAGTCAGAGAGGGTCCACCTTAATGCAGGATGAAGAAGCAAATTGCCAGCAGGAGAGCAGAGATGCTGCTCCGTTACTATGGTTACCCCCCGAGGCAGCCAAGTATCCCTGGGTATCACCCTGCGGTACCCGAGCTGCTCCCAGCCACCTGGAATGGCACTGGGGCAAGTCGGGTGGGCAAAGGAACAAATTTGGAGGGGTTTCTAGGGTCTTTGCTTCTTGAAGCAGCCAGTAGAGAGGATACTTCCAGGCTAGGTGGAGGAGCAGCATCTCCAGCGGGGCTGGGGCAAAGTTCCTGCCTCCGCCCCTCTGAGGTGTGTAGCATTGCTGGGGAGGATTCATAGGGATGAACCAAAACCCCCAGGGGTATGGTTCTGAGAGCTTCTGCCTGGCACCCATCCGCACCAGTTCAGGAGTCAAACCAATGTGATGCCCTCCCCATGTGGCACCAAGATTTTGATGAGGACAGGCAACCCAGCACACAAACCCCTGCCAGCCCAGCGCACAAACCCCAACCGGCACCATTCCGGTGGAAATCCAGAGCTCACAGCCCCTCTGCACACTCTCTGCCTGGTCAAGGAGGGATTGGCCCACCCAGATTTCAGTTGTGATGTATTTGAGCCGAACCCATCCTAGCCAATGCCAAGACGCCCTGCTTTTGGGGAAGCCAGAAACTTCTGCAATGGCACTGAGAGATGTCTCGCTCCCCTGAAGCCAAAGGGAAAGAGGCAGGAGGGCAGCCAACAAGGGCTGCTGTAATGCTGACTTCAGAGAGGGGTTTTAGCCTTTTAAAGTTATCTTGAGGATTAAAAGTGGAGGTTGCAAGCTAAGGAACTACCCCAACCTCAGCCCATCAGTTAACATTCCTGCTGAAAACACCCTGGCTGGGCAAGGTCCTTCCTCTCAGAGGCAGCTGCTGCCTTCCCATCCCTGCAGCCCATTAGTTTAGCTCTAAACCCCAAAGATGAAGGTGGTCGGAGTGGAAATAAAGCAAGGACCAAATGTCCTGGTAGCACATTTCCCTTGGTGACAGCCTCAGCTCAGCTCCCTGGGGATTTCTGCTACAGGCAGCCACCGAGGGAGGAATTCTGGAGGCAGTGGAAACCATCCCTGGGGAGCTGCCGGCTCCTGAATCATTAAATGCTTCCACAAATGAAGCGATGGGTTTTGCAGTGCAAACTGCTGCATGAGGAGTCACTGCCGCACGGCAAAGCAAACTAAGAGCGGAGGCACGAGAGCTTTGGGAAGATGCTGGTGCTTGTTCCCAGGAGAGATGCTGCCACGGCCCTGCGAGAGCATTCCCTGTGCCCTCCTTGGCATTTTCCTTTCGGAGATCCAGCCCATGTTTTGGAGGATTTTCCCATCTCACCTCCTGCCTGCCTGCAACAAGCCATTACCTTACCCAGGAACCCCCCGCCCCTCTCAGCAAGACAAAAGCTTCCAGAAAAGCATCTGGTCCAGATTTAAAGGCATTATGAGACAGAGATTGGTAGCTTGTTCTAATAGCTAATCATTATTAAAAGATCGCTCCTTATTTCCAAGACAGATTTGTCTGGCTTCAGCTTCCAGGAAGAGGTGGTTATTATGCCTTTCCCTGGTAGATTAAGTTACCTCTTTGTACCAGTGTATTCTCCCCATGACAAATGCTGTTATTAAGTCACCTCTCAGTCTTCCCCTTTGATAAATTAAACGGCTGCACTCTTAACTCATGCTTAGCCCTGGCCCTACCTTTGGTGATTAGAGTGAGTTCCTTGCAGTGATTTTTTTTTTAATCAGTTTAAAAACTCCCATAGAAAGGGATGGAGCCAATGAGACACAATCTGACCATCATCGGTGGGTGGAAGCTATCGGTCACCGGTCACCTGACCTGGATGCAGACCTGTGACCAGCTCGAAAAATGATGACAAATAATTTCTCCAGGATATCTTGGTACAGGAGCCCTGTCCCCTGCAGCAGCCAGCTGCAAAAGCCAGGAAGAAAATCCAGGGTGGTAAATCCAGGGGCTCTGTGTCCACCAGGCCATTAACCTCTCCGTAAATAGCATCCTACATACTTTCTCTGCTTTCCTTCAGCCGTGACATACCATTAAAGACATTTAAACTGTCACTTGGCTGTAGCACGGTGTCCCCTGAGGTCCCCGGAGGAGGTGATGCCCGTAGGAAATAGATCCTTGTGAGACCAAGGGCGACCAAGGTCACTCTGGGAAGATTTGTTGGGTCAGTCTTGGATGACTGGACTCTTTCTGCCTGGGTTCCAGACACATTTTCCCATCTCCGGGCTGCCTGCATGGCTGAGTTGCTGTGATCTGGTACCCTGGCGAAAGCCCATCAGGGCAGTGAAGCAAATGACACCCACAGATGGGGCTGAGCAGGGAGAGGAGGGACCCTACAGAGCCCCCCTGTCCCACCGAGCATCCCTGCAGCTCCTTCCCCGGCAGGGTAACAGGGAAAATTCAGCTGTGGGGTTTCTGCTCCTGCCCAGAGGCAGTAGGATGGACATTTGCTAAAAGGCTCCTAAAAAAGCCTCTCTGTTTGTCCTGCTGGCCCCCAGTCTTGCTCAAAGTTTGTTGCACATATATATTATATGTGTGACAACTGACAGACTCAGAAGCAGGTGTGAAGTTTGCTACAGGCAGCCACTTCCCTATGGGCTTTAAAATATACAGCACGACGCCAGATATTTTAAATAGATCAAAATACATTTATTACATATTTATATTATTTTCTCTAGTCTATTTATATCTTTTGGA
>JAAGNO010020339.1:0-13509 GCA_033439905.1 Ceryle rudis
GATGACCTTTTAGCGTTTTGCCTGCCTTCGATAAACATTTTAACGTATGGTCGTAGTTGGGGATAACCTGCGGTTTGCGCTGTAATCCGGATTACAACATGCTGTTGTTTCCCCTGTGCGTCGCACCCATGCCATCCGCTGACATTAAATACCCCCCAGCATGGCCTGGGTGCAGGCAGCGACGGCACCGACATGTCCTGGAGCTGAACACTTGTGTTTCAGACCCACGAGCTGAAGGGCACCAAGCCATTGTTTGTGTAGCCGTCGCAGTAACGAAGCCGTTCGTGCAATATCTGCGTTTGTTTTAATTCCGCCGTCACAGGCAGTAGAAGCCACTTGGGCTGCTGCTGTTTGCTACCAGATATTCTTACATGGAAATACAAAACCACTGAAGCTCCTATTGATCTCTGGATTGTGGAGGGTGGTGCTCTATTGGAAAGAGGTACGTCGCATATTTAAGCACTGTTGGAAATGGAAATCAATCTCACAATTCATAAATTCCATCTGGCGAAAAGAGTAGCAGAGCAAAGTGCCAGTTACGATTTCAATGAACTAATATTTCATGCTGTAAATAGTGTAATGTGGACACGGAGCACATAAACATAATGCTGTAATGGGGCTTTCTGCAGAAAACTCTTCTTAGCTTCTCTCCACTAAATCACCTGTCAGGGCGCGGGGCTGGGTTACGTCACCGCACGGCAGGTTGTGCACGACTGCGGCGTTCGGGCTTTGCATCGGAGCGGGGGCCGGGGCTCGGCCAGCGCTTTGATGGAGGGGCCAGCACCGGGCCAGGCTCCGTACTGGCAGGACTGGGAACGCAGGCACTGCCCTGATCGTGCCACGGCAGCTGGGCTGCCCGCCACACTGTGCCGGCGCGGTGTGTGGTGCTGGCGTGGCACGGGGCTGGCACTGGGCTCCCCGGGGGAGCAGGGCCAGCTCTGCCTCCTGCTGCAGGGCACGTCAGGGTTGTTACTGGCGTCTGTTGCTCTAATTGTCATTGGAAGAGCTGAATCCTCACAATCCTGAAATAAGTGCTGGAAATAAAGTTCTACGTTCTGCCTCTGTCAGCAGCGTGAATACTTTTGCCAGGAAGGAGTAAATCACCGTCTAGAAGAAAGATGGGGGTACTGGGGAGGGTTTCTTCGTCAGGCATGACGGAGGCTGTGATCTCGTTTAATTTCCATGCTAATATTTCATTCTGTGGTTCTGTGCCCTGCCTCTGCAGGGTGATGCATGGCAGGGCACGGCAGCACGCTGGCTCCGTCTGCTCCCTGCAGCCGACGCAGGCTCTGGCGCTGCTGCCGCAGCAGCCGCGGTGCCGCAGGCCCAGCCCGCTCAGTGCCGCAGGAGCAACGGATGCATCACATCCGCGCCGGTGGCTTCACGGAGCAGGTCGGTGTTGGTAGGCAGAGGAGCCCCGGGCGAGGTGGATCCTGGCTCTGCAGTTGGGGTGGCATGTGTGGCACTGCCCACGCTGCACCCACCCTGCCACAGCCTCCCCCTGCCCAGGGAAGGACCGACAGTGAGCGGGCAGAGAACTGGCCCAGCGAGGGGCCGTGAGGTGTGGGGCTGTTCCGCTGGTGGCGAGGGGCTGGGCTGCGGGCACTTCCCGAGCCCCCCCGGCCGCTCCCAGTGGCACAGCCGAGCTGGGGGCAGCAGCCTCGGGCGAGGTGAGGTCAGCGCGGGCTTTAGAGATGGGACAAAACAGCTAAACCAGGTGAAGGGAGGCTTGATCCACACCAAGAACTGCCCTGTGAACTTCCAGGACTCAAAACAAAGAACCTCATTGGAATCCTCCTGACGGTGTTTTGTACCACTTTAAATTTCATTTTCAGTAATCGGCTTCTGTAACTGTGTCCTGTTTAATGTCCGAGGAACGAGGAACGGTGTGGCAGCTGACGGGGCGCGTTGCTGGGTCACGTCCCCAGGAACGGTGCACAGGCACTTTTGGGCCCGCAAAGATGCTGAATTCAGTCCCAGGCAGACCCAGGCGTGCATCCATTAACATACTGATGAGCTCGAGGCAGGAATTCCTGCATTTTTAGTACCACTGAGGCATCATTTGTCAAATGATTTAAAGGAGGGTTTTTTTATTGTTATTATTAGCCAGTTTTTCGATACAGAATTTATATTCCAGATTAGTGCATCATAATGGTGTTTAATTAACATGCCACAATAAAATATTCACATCTCAAATTTTCTGGCCACGGGTCTGAGCATATATCAGCCACTTTTTGGGAATCTGGAGCATTACACAATGAAAATAAGATTTTGAATTAGCTTTTCTCCAGGAAGGACCTGAATTTACAGTAATGTGGCTGTTACTTTATGGTTTACTAACTTTGACCTTTGAACTGAATAAATTATGAGGAAAATGGTGGAAAAGGATAATGTGTAGAATAGGCTTCATGATAATTTTGAAGGCGTGGCCATCCATCGAAGCGAAGATATTTTGCCTTACTCCACCCTGTGCCACAGCCCACGGGTGTCAGAGTGTCCCCGGCCGTCCTGCCGCGCTCTGAAAGGTCAGAGGTTCCCGTGCACTTTCTGGAGGCGGCCACAGGGCTGGCGGCACCTCCTGTCCGCTCGGTCGCTCCAGACCTCCGCTGCAGCCTGCCAGCGAAGCAGTGAGACTGTGATTTTGATTGTCCTGCCCGTTGGACGGGAGAGTCCTGGTTCTGAGTGCGCGTCTCACGGCACCATTGCTGCGTCCTGTTGTGTTTTACAGCAGTGACACTTCCCCTCTCCGTGAGGAACCGGGCAGGGCTGGGTGGTGTTTTGGGGGGAGGTTGTTGGGAGCGATGATTCTGGGGTTAATTGGCCTTTTATTTTAAATACAGCACTTCTCTTCTGCGTGCGATGATTATACGGTGAATAGTTAGATGAAGTAGCCCTAATGTGGTAGCTGAACTGAAATAGTCTTGGGTGGAACGGGAGCTAACCAGCCATTTGATAGATTTTTGCATTTCCTGCAGCGGGGATATGATGGGAGAAGGAACTTTATTGAACAGAGTTCAGCTGCTCCTGTAAAGCCACCACTTGCCTTAAATTGAAATGACATGAGAAGCCTGTCAGCGTTTCATTACTTCCTTCTGTTGTGCTGATGGTATGCGAAGATCACCATCTGTGTTTCTCTTCTGTCAGGCACACAAGCTCTGCGGAAACTTTACAGGAATATTCTGAACAGGTTTTTTTCTTATCTTTACAGGTCATGCAATATTTAAACTTACATATCTAAGCAATCATGACTACAAACACCTTTACTTTGAATCAGATGCTGCTACTGTCAATGAAATTGTACTGAAGGTGAGTATTAAATTTTAACGTGACCCAAAATCCTGGGTGTTCTACCACTTGTTAGGCATGAAAGCATTCAAGAGGCTGTGGAAGTACATGAACGACCACTGAGGTGCATCTCGCTCACCGGGCTGGTTGCTTAGTGCCTGGCTCTTTACTCAGTTTCCAAACAGCCCTACCACAGGCTGCCTGTTTGTGTGATGTATCTCCTGTTATACTTGTTTCCAGTTAACAGAGACAACCAGTTTGCTGTGGAATTTTATAGGAAGCCACCAAATTTTATTGCGTCCTGGTAGTTTCCACCTCCAGACCCATGAGCCGGCGTGAGCTCGGCCGCAGGGGGGGCGGCTGAGCAGAGGTGCCGGGGCCGCCGGAGCCAGCGCAGTTGGTGCTGACCCGAGATGCCGGGAGGGCTCCAGAGTGTCCCGCGGGGCCACAGGTGGACGCCAGGTTCAGGCTCCGGCCTTGGCCCGAGGCCGTGCGCTGCCGGGACGTGCCCCTTGCTGCCTTTCACGCACCGAGCCTCCTCCCAACGCGGGCGTTTGTACAAAGCAGAGAGGCTCTCTCAGAACCGTTTGCTTTTCCTGTGGCTCAGCACATGCCCGTCCTGCTTTGCTTTCTGAAACAAATTTTTGTACCGCTCTTGGAAGATTAAATATCATTTTCCGCAAGCTAGTATTTTATAGCAATCCAAAACTCAAAAAGCAGTAATTTTGGCAAGCCATCTGTTATGTTTGCTTCTATTTTCTGTGTGGAGTTCAGAGGACTGCTAAAGAGCTGACGTACAATAAAATAATTTTTATTAGTTGCATAGAAAGCGATTGTGTTTTGGGAGTTTTCTACTTACTTCATGAACTGTGAGGCCAATTCTTTTGTTCCTACTTTATCTTAAATAAGCTGTTGTCATCCGGAACGCTTGACACATCTGAGACTGGTCATAAAAATGGGTTAAAAAAAAAGTTTGCTCTGAGTAACATGAATATTCAAGAGAAAAATCTTACTGAACGATGCTGTTATTCTTCAGTTGCAAATTGTTTATATAGAACATTTTCTGGTTTCATGCATAAGTTACTGGTTTGTTTTGAATTCCGTCAGCATCAGGAGACACAGAGAAATCAGACTTTTCAAATTAGGCTTTTTACATGATCAAGTGAGAGAGACTGAGGCTTTATTGACCATGAAAATTCCCTATATTTTTATGCCTTAAGCTGTAATATGCAATGAAAGTGAAACACTCTGCAGTGCATAAAATTGTGCAAGTTTTAAGCCACAGCATATTAACCAGCTAATGGCAGACCAAAGGGCATTTTTATCTTTTTGATTCCTGCATTAACCTTCCATTAAAATTATCTATGTGATTATCACAAAGCACTGGAGATAATAAATTTAGGGAATAGCAGGCTTGTTAAATATCATTTAAAAATACTTTCATCAAGTAAAATGTGCCAAAACACAGGGAAACTCTGAGATCAGCTGAGTGTGCAAACATCCTAATAAAAGGATTATTCTTATTGAAGCTGATAAAGTCTTTTACTGAAGCCCATTGTTGTATTAGACCAGCACCGTGGGTCTTCACAGCTTGCTGCGTTCACCCAGAGTCTGGGTGCCGGGTGGACGGGGGGAGCGGGGTGCTGCCCTGCGCCGAGCCAGGGGCCGCAGGAGGGAGAGCGGGAAGCGTCCCCGCGCAGAGCCGGGCTCTCCTGGAGCTCCGGGTTCCGTCTGGGGCCGGTCTCACAAAAGCCTGGTGCAGTTGGGCGGTGCGAGGGTCCCTGCCCTGCCCGTACTGTCCCGCTGAAGCACTGATGAAATTAAGACGCTGTTCCATGTCTTACAGGTTAACTATATTCTAGAGTCGCGAGCAAGCACAGCCAGAGCAGACTATTTTGCTCAGAAACAAAGAAAACTGAGCAGGAGAACAAGCTTCAGCTTCCAGAAGGAGAAGAAATCGGGACAGCAGTAATGCCGAGCCTTGAGGAGGGTCTGTCTGCCGGGCTCCAGGGAGGACACGCTCCCCACGCCCGAGACAGGTGGGAGCCAGGACTGCGCTGCTCCTGCTGCCGACAGGCAGGAGCAGCCGGGGAGCAATCCGAATTATCCCGTCTCTCACGGCTGGAAGATTCTCCCTCGTCGGTGATGGGAAGTCTCCCCTGTGACAAAAATAAAGAGCCATATCAGCCGGAAAGAAGACTGTTACACTTCAGGTTCCTTTGATTAGAAATAAGAGAATGACGTAGACTGGCATCATTTAATTACTGTATTATGTACAATCACAAGAAGAGATGTGATTACATATTATTTCACAGCCTGGTTAAAATAAATTATATACATCTGTAATACACCCACGTACACACAGGTATTGCTTGTGACATGATCAAATTTCTAAAAACAAAATGTAGGACAAGTGTATCCATTTTTACTATTAATAAACAGATGTAATCTTTTCCAAGGTCCATATGATGCACAGTTCTTTTGGGGGGAGGCCGCAGTCCCAGATGGCTTCGCTTCTGTTGCTGAAGTGCAGGAGGGAGCCGTGAGCCAGGGCACAGCAGCCATCGCAGGGGAGCCGATTCGTGAAGAACCGTTGAGACAGTCGAGTCTGTTGTGGTTTGTTTTGTTCAGAAATATTTTTATTTAACTGTGCTTTTCAGCTTCGCATACATTTTATTGGAAGCTACTTGCTGTAGGCTTTCAAAACACCGTGCTGACGAGGCAGCGTCTCCGCGGTCGGAAGGAGAGAATCCTCCTGCCCGCGTCACCCTGAGCCCTGCCCTTGAGGACTGAGAAATGCCTTCACCTTTTCTTAACGGTAGTCCTTACAAATAAAAATTGAGACCTGCTTTCTATGGGGATTAGTAATTGTTTTGGCCTTGTCCCTCCTTAAGGCATCAGGGAACACGTGTGTGGGATTCCTGGGAACCAGCACTGCATTTTTGGTTCAGTTCACCAGAGGTGTCTTTCAGAGACCTCTCTGGGCTGCTGGAGCTCTCAGCTGGGGGCTTGTTCCACCTCGGTGGTGTTTAGCCGCGGCTGCGGGGCCCCTCCTGCTGCCCCCTCGCCTGCCCCAGCGTGACCTCTGGCCGTGGCCTACCTTGCTTTTGTATAGAGAAAACTTTCTGAGCCTTAACATGTAGTTAGTTTAGGAACAAACACTGAGGCAGAGAGGTCAATTTGTCACTTACCTGTTGCGTTCAAGTTCTCGGTTTTTAAAGCTCAGCCCCCCTGGCGCTGGCGTCGGTGCCGCCTCGCACCGGGAGCCCTGCCCGCGCCACGGGGGCCGGTCCTCACTGTACAGTCTTCCATGATACCTGCAAAACAAGAGAAACAATATTTTATAGTATGATGTTAAATTTTTTAATATTTTCTATGTGCAAATGCAGCACAGATGCAACGGGGAAAGACCCTTCAAATAATGCAATGTAAATGACTCCTCTAACCAACTGTGTGAACTATTTAACATTAAAGATGATATGTGAATGTTCTTTTGCCACCTAGTTTGAATTCTTTGTAACTGAACTAAAAAATTGCCTACGTTGGCATCAGAAACTACAGAAGTCTCCTCGTTTCCATGGCCGTAATGCTGTTGCCACCCACTTATATTTATTTATCCTAAGTAGATATTCAGTAAGTGCAGTATTTTGCTTTTAGTAAAGCCTAAAGATGTAATAAAAAATCTCTGCTGTTTAAACAGTGGTAACGTTTGTGGGCGCACAGTCACGTGCCTGGACCGTGTGTGTTCATACCAGTTCCTAAATCACCTTCCACTTGCTTCCTTTCCCCTGCAGTCGTCCCCCGGAGCAGGGCCATGCAGCACGTCCTGGGCAGGGCGGCAGGGCTGGGACGCTGCTGCCAGAGGATGCTCGGAGGGCTCGGTGGGGAGCAGTGAGGTGTGGAGCCTGGAGAGGGTTTATTTGTACCAGAAGAGCCATTCAGAGTTAAGAAGGGAATTTACTTGCAAAGATCAGATCCAGCTGAACACAGGGTGTGGAGGAGGCCTTCCTTAAAGCCTGGAAGCGTCCAGCTTTCCAAGCTCTCCATGAGCAGCTTCTCCCTCCCAGCAGACATTTAGTGTTTGCAGAAAGAGTTAAACCGAAGCTCGTGGCTGCAATCTGTGCACAGCTGAACACAAATCCATCAGGGCTGGTCTTTCCCTGGTAGTTGTAGATTTAATTGATTCAGATGGGCATTCAACTGGGTCAGAAAAGCAAGCTGTTCCTTCCATGCCTTGTTACTGGGCTCCAGCAGAAGAGGGTGGCTCATGTAACAAGGGTGACTTCTCACGGACGTGCAGTGGGAGCTGTTGGAGGCATCAGAGGTCTTCTGAATTTTCTCCTGCTTCTGCTGTTGGAGGAGGACCTGCCTTGCACCTGCACCTGAAACTCTCACGGTCATTTGCACCTCAGAGCAGACTGTTCACTTGCAAAAAAATCCCAGGCACAGACCCAGTGAGAGATGGGAGCTCACTGACAGTGAGTGCAAACAACCAGAGATGTTCCCCCATGGCACCAGGAGCCCCAGGGGACTCATACCCGTGGGCTGGTCTCAGCCCAGGCACCTGCAGCAGCTGGTGCTGCTCACAGTTGGCCACTTGCTGCTCACCTTGCCTGGCTTTGCACAGAAAAATGCTGCTCAGAGGGTCTTGAATCCACCAGGAGACATGGCTGACCTTTGTGTGAGAACCCGAGGTTGGTTGTTGTGCTCCAAGGGTGACTGAGCATTTGTCTGGGAGGTTTGTCAAAGAATAAAATAGCTGATGAGCAGCTTTGCTCGCTCAGGAGCGGTCGGTCGGGTGGGGATGGCCAAGCTGCTGCAGCTGCAGTGGGTGCTGCTGGCAGAGATGAGCCCTCGCTGCTGCCTCGCTTTTGCCAGAGTACGGGGAAACAAAAGAGCAGCCTTTTAGCAGAGGGCACCTGGGCATGTGCTGGCACCCAGGGCGAGAGCACCAGAGTGCCTGGCCTGACCCGAGCAATCCCAGGGCTCTGCAGGGTTTGCCATGAACTCCTGCAGCAGCAATTCCAGCCAGAGGCTCCTCTGGGTTTGGGTTGGTGAGAGCCTGGAGCACCCCAGGGGCTTCTGCAGCTGCCCCTCAGGCAACCATGGCAGGGCTGGGACCCACCCAGGAGCACGGGCTGCACCCACCCTGGTCGTACAGCCCTGGGTGCAGCCCTGAGATTAATGGGGGGAGTTATTTACAGAGACATGTTTGTAATGGCCCCATGAATTTCAGGGCAATGAGCTGCTGCAGTGGCGTGTGGTATTGGGTGCTGCTGCTCTAAAATTAATGCCCCTTAAATCACCTCCCAGTGCAGCCTCCTTGGTGCGATGCCGGGACAAGGACAGAGACGAGGACAGAGATGTGTGGGCACAAGGGGTGCAAAGGGTGGGCAGGGTGGGCAGGAGGGTCCCCGTGCCCCAGCTGGGCGCTGCACCCCGGGGCCACTGCGAGTGGCTGGGACACAGGGAGGGATGGCCCCATGCACGGCCCCCTGCCGATGCTGCACAAAGGGTTAAGCACTGGCAGGTTTTATTCTCCCCACACACCTCTCCTTAAATGCAAAAAAAAAAAAAAAGAAAAAAAAAAAAAAATCTCAACAGGGTGTTGTTCGCTCTAAAAACCCTAAGCATGATTTGTGAACTCTCACAGCCTTGGTAATCTCATCAGAGTAATGGGATTATATTTCAAATCACCATGGCCTGTTCATTACACATTTAAACTCCTTTGACAGAGGAAAAGTTAAATAAAATGTGTGCGTCAGCCCTGGTTGACTTTCCCAGTTCTCTTTCTTGATTAGACAAACAGATGCTGAGCTCCAAAATGAAAAAATAATGTGCTCATTTATTCATTTTTCTGACAAGTCACAATAGATTTTTAACTACAAATGAGCCCCCTCCCCAGGTGGGGAGCGCAGGGCAGCACGCGACTCGCCGTAATGGGCTCCAAGCCGGCGGCTGGGGCTAAGCTGGGGCACAAGTGGTCATTTCCGCGCCGTGAGCACAGGGACGGTGCCGCGATTCCCCTGCCACCGCCCAATGGGTTTCTCCGCTGAGCTGCCAACCGACGCTCGCATTCCTGACTCGAGCGCAGCCGCCGCGGGCAGCAGCGTTGCCCCAGCCAAGGCAGCCCTGCGCAAAGAGCCCCGGCCATGGGCACCTGCCGAGGCTCCTGGCACCGCCCGCTTGGCTCTGCTCGCCCAGGCTGGGATGCGCCTGCACATCAGTGCCAGGGCTGCTAGGGCCATGGCGTGGCCACACCAAGCACCTCCTGCTGCGGGCACCGTCCCGGCTCCATGCACTGGAGCTCCTGTCCATCATGTTTCACATTATTTCAGCTTTCCAGTGTTTAAAGGTGTTATAAGAAAGATGGGGAACAGCTTTTTAGCAGGACCTACTGTGACAGGACAAGGGATGATGATTTCAATCAAAAAGTCTGGAGAGAAGGAAGGAATGTTTTACACTGAGGGTGGTGAGAGCCTGGCCCAGGCTGCCCAGAGAGGTGGTGGCTGCCCCAGCCCTGGCCCCATTGCAGGGGAGGTTGGCCGGGGCTCTGAGCACCCTGCTCTCGTTGCAGATGTCCCTGCTCCCTGCAGGGGGGTTGGACTGGATGACCTTGAAGGTCCCTTCCCACCCAACGCAGTCTGTGATTCTGATACATCATTGCTCTCAAACAGACCTTTGCACGAGCACCAGGCATGCAATGGGGGAAGCAGCTGAGCTTGGCCCAAGGCTGGAAAGTCTCAGCAGCCAGCCAGGTGGTGCCCCAAGTCCCATGGGACTCTGCCAGCGGAGTTCAGACTCTTCCCAGGAACTGCTACCAAAGGAGCCCCGCACTGTGGAGAGGGGGCATCGGGGGTCCCAGTGGGCTGGGCTGCACTCCCCGATGAGGAGGATGGCTCCACACTGGGGAGCACTGCGGCTCTCCTAGGGAGCTGAAATGCCAGGTAATTAGAAATACACCAGCAAACACCATTATTGTCAGGAGAATGCAATTGCATGCAGTAATGAAGCAATTATTAATGAGCAACTGCAAGGCTGTCATTAATTTAGGCTTTTCAGGCTCACAGACTAGGGAAAGTTAAATGTTAAAGCAGATCTGGGACTGGGCTGAACAGGGCTGAGTGGGGCTGAACAGAGCTAAATGTGGCTTCCTCCACCATGGGTTGGGCAAAGCAGGGACATCTCATGCCACCACCCCCCACCCAAACTCATCCCACTCCCCAGTGAGACACCCCATGTGCCTGTGGTGCCCTTGCCAGCCCCCTGCAGGGGACAGGGATGGGGACGGGGACAGGGCCGCCCCATCCTGCAGCAGCACAGACGAGCAGCACAAGTGCCGGGGCCAGGGCCACTCCCGCACCAGCGAGCAGCCCTGCGCCGCAATCTGGCACGGCGGCTGGGGCTCGCCGGCGCTGCAATATGTACCTCGTGTCTGGGCTGTCATCGGACATAATTCCTCCCTGCTGGCATATTGCTGATTTGTGCATAAGTGATGCGTGCAATCCACCTGAGCGGGGAGTCAGGGGTTTCTTGATCTGGGGCTGTCAGGGCAGAGTGTTTTAGTGCCTCCTGCGATTAGCTGGAATTGACAGGCCCTGAGAGCAGGGAATTGCACAACAGGGGAATTAACAGCCAGGGACTGAAGTGGAGTGTGGCACTCGTTTAATCTGCAATTTATCAGTTTACGTGGCTTCTTGTCGCAGGTGGAAGATTACACTCCAAAAAAGAAGGCTCCCTTTTTTTTTAATTCCACCTGACAGGGAGAGGGGAGAGCAATATTCAGAGGCTGACACATTCAGTGGCTCTGATTGGGTTACTGGCCCATGCCGTGCATGGCAGAGAGAGTGGCCCTGACAGAGGTGGCACGGGGGCATGGTTGCAGGACAGCCCCCAGCACCCCATCCCCGGCTTCAGCTGATGAGCTTCACCCCAGGAGGCTGGCAAGACACCGTCCTGCCTCGGAGCCCCTGCAGTGACACTGCCCTGAGCCTACCACCAGCCCACACCAGGGCAATGGCGCAAAGGCTGAGCAGCCCCTTCCCAGTGCTCCACACTCCTGTCCCAGTGCACGGCCTCACCAGTCCCTGTCCTCGTCCCCGTCACACAGGTGCTCCCATGTGCCGGCCACAGCTCCCGGTCCTCAGCCAGGTCGATGGCAGCGGTGGTGCTGCACAGGAGCTGGCGTGCGGGAGCTGCAGTGGAGTCGCTCTGAGCTCAGCACGTTCCCCATCTGCAAGTCCCGGGGCAGCCGTGGCCGGCTCCATGCTGATGACTGTGGGGCCATTAGTCTGGCCGTGCGGGAGCGGTTCCCGGCAGCGTGGCTGCCAGCAGCGCTTCCTGATGGCCATGTGCCCAGCCAAGGCCAGGGGGCAACCCCTCGCACTCCAACGTCCCCACGGGAAAGGCAGCCCAGCATCAGGATGTGGTGGGGCTGGCACCCGCGGGCAGGTCCCATGCGGGCAGAGCCAGGCTGCAGGTGCCTCTGCCCAAGGTGCCAGCTCCAGCCGCAGCAATGGCTCCCTGGGCTGTGAAGGGTGCTGGGGGCCTCTGCACCCTTCAGCACATGCCCACACCCAACTCCAGCTCCCAAGAGGGTCCGTGGAGCTGCAGCCCCCAACCCATGTTGCTTATTGGACATACGGGAGGAGCATCCCAGGGCCAGGAACGTGGCAGCCACAGTGGTGCCTCCTCCTGGCCCCCACCGCGCCACGCTCTCCAATTTTGATAATATCATTAGAGGCTGATAATGGTTTCCAGGAAGGCTGTAGCCTTTCTGTGAGGTGACAGCCTGTAAAGGCAGCGTGACAGATAATGTATTCTACAAGGGTACAATAATGTGACTCTGAGCACATTAAACTCCTTTAATGTGGGTGACATACACCTTCCTCTTAACATGCATTATCATCCTGGGGGCACACGTGGCGCGCAGCGACACGGCGCCAGAACCCCCCTGCCCGTGGACCCTCATCCTGCCACGCTTCTGGTGCCGGTGCCCCGCAGCCCCTGTGTGAACAGGGCTCCCGCGTCAGCCGCACTCCTCCCTGCCCCGCTGCGAGGAGGTTAAACCGCGTGCTGGAAATGCTCTCGCCGCGTGTAGGTGATCTCCTTGGCCTTCCTTGGCGGCCTGCTCTGATACTGCAAACCTTTATCCAACCTTATGGTATCAAAGATTATTTATAATGAATTAAATATGTTTTTAGCAGCTTCCTTCCACACTTACTGCCACACTTTCACTGCCACTTCAACTTAATTAGGGAGGCTTTGCTAAAGAGATGGGAATAAATGCATCTATAGAAATATATCTATGTATAAATGAAGAAAGCAGCCACCACAGGTCAAACCAGTTCTTTCAATTTATTGCCCTGGTACATTCATTTGTAAATAGCTTTGCCTTGCTGGTTTCTAAGTGCAAGGCTAATGTTGGAGTGCTTAAATTAATAGTGACGCACACCTTTCATTATTGCTATTAAATTAGGTGCTGGGCTTTGATGGATTCACTTGTTGCTGAACTAAAAGCCTTATAGATGTGGGTGTGCGTATCCATTTGGTTTTACAGCAAATTTGGGTCTTAATGTCAAGCCAGACGGAGCTGAGTGAGTTCCTCCTCAGCACACTCTAATTAGCAGGACGGGCACCTCCTGCGGCCCCGGCCCCGCTCCCCCAGGAGCGCGGGCACAGGCTCGACAACGTGGTGACGGGAGCACGTGGCAGAGCTGAGCCTGGCAGGGGGGACGAGCCCTGGCAGCGTGGGCAGGGGTGCGGGCTGGGTGCCATGGGAGCCCTGTGCGCCAGCAATGAGTTTGGGCTGCATTTCAAGCACAGAACCCCCAAAGGGAGGGGGTGCCGGGACCCCTGGCATCATACCTGTCACTGAAGGGCTCGGTGGGTCCTTGCTGGCACCTCCCATGGGCATCAGCCCCACGGTGCTGAGCCGTCCCCACCTTCCCATGCCGAGTTTCACAGGGAGAGATGCGCTGAAATGTTAAATAAATAAAAAGCCACAAAGTCCCTGCAGACACGTGGTGTTATGACAGGTACCATCAGCCTTGTCACCGCCCGAGCGGTGACTGACGCGCGTTAGCGTGACACGGCCCCGTGACACGGCACAGCTCCAAGGAGCCTTGCACCGAGGGGTTCGCCGAGGGTCCCGCGGCCCGTGCCGGCCGGGGGCTGTGGGCACCCCGGGACCCCCCGTGCCGCCCTCACCGCTCCCTTTTTTCT
>JAAGNO010020342.1:0-11139 GCA_033439905.1 Ceryle rudis
CCGTGGCAGGGGTGCAGGGTTTGGGGTGTGGTGGGTGCAGGCGGAGGTGGCGGGAGCGGCTCTGATAGCTGGCGATTGGAGCCGTGACTCAAAGGCTGCCGGGGCCGGCCCTGGGGAGCCCTGTGAGGAGTGCCCGGGGCTGGCCAGGATCCGGCCCTAAAAGGCAGCCGTGGGCTCTCCCACATGCTCCTTCTCGGAGTCATTCCAGGACAAGGTGACCTGACCACTGCCACCTCCTCCCTCCCGGGACACATCAGCACTCGGGCTCCAACACGGTGCCCTAGACCAGCATTTCCCTTCTCCCCACATCTTGACTCCCCCCCAAGCACACAGGCTCCTTCCTTCCCAGGGGAAAACTGGTCGAGGATCAGCCCTGGTCCCTATAACCTCACGGGAGGGGGACACCAGTCCCCTCCCAGCCTTCCCAGTGGGCCAGTTCAACTCACCGGTCCTGCAGCTGACCTGCCCTGCCCTTGTGCCTCACTCGCCCCAGTTCAGGGCGGTTTAACAAGCGAAATCAGTCAGCAGAGGTGTCCCCCAACACCAGGAAGAAGGGTCCCTGCCAAGGACACCGAGCCCCAGCCCCGAGCCCCCACGGTGCCGGCACTGCCACGACCACGACGCGGCAACACGGGCATGGTAGAGCCCGAGGTCTCACAGAAACACATGTTCCCCCCTGCTAAATTCCAGCTTAATTCTCATTTCCATTGTGTTATGAAACACATTATCTGTTGAAACTAAGTCAACAGTTGTTTGCATTTACGTGTAAACACAGCGAATATTAGGAACGGGGCCAGCATTATATTTGCATACGAAATGCTGCCTGCACTGCCCTCTCTCCCTGGCTCCTCTCCATCCCTGCAGTTAAAGACACGGGAATGTGGGGAGCTGGTGAAACCCAAGACCAGAGCAGCCCGAGAAGCAAAAAAAAACCAAACCCTTGTTTTTCCCTCTATTTTATTTTTGTGCAGCAGGAGAAAAACCACTATCCCTTTAAACCCACATAACGCACTGACACACACACCCCTTCATCTCGGACCCAAACCAAAACCGCTTCAAATTCCCAATGATACGCATATCTTATCGGGCCTGCTTTGCATAGCGCATAAATATTTATTTGCTTTTAATCCTGCAAAGCAAACCTGCCTCGTGGCACATTTCCCTTAATCGGCAGCTCTGGCGCCCGACGAAGCGCCAAGAGAAGTGGCGTCCCAAATTCGGAGCCTGCTTTGGGTGGCGAGGGCAGGGAAATAAGCACCCGACAGCCAACACTCCGCAGCCTCTCTGGGTGCCTGGGGGAACTCGGGGGGTGCCGAGGTGGCTCTAAGGCACCTTGGTTTCTCTCCGCTGGGGAAAGGGAGAGCCTGGCTCAGGCGCCTCATAAATAACAGAAAATAAACACATGCGCATTGTGGGTTAGAGGTGGGGGGTGGTTTGATGCTGATTTACCTCCAGGATGGGGATGCTTCCAAGGAGAGGTGATACCAGAGGTGGGGACTGGCAGCTCAGAAAAGAGATTTCTGGGGCTGTGTAAAGGGAGAGCACCTTGTCCCCGGCAAGGCAGAGGGCACGCAGCTTAGTTTTTCAGCTCTCAGCTTAGTTTTTTTTGTCAGCTTGAAAAATGAAAATCCTCTGATGTCTTCATCCATAAGATGGGAAATGAGCAGCTGCACCATTAAGGACCAGCTCAGGCTCTCCATCAGCCCAATTCAGCAGGCCACCGAGGACAGACCCACGCCCCAAACCCCACCGAGACCCACACAGCCTCACACACCACTGAACTCGTAGAAAACGATTAAAAAAAATGGAGAATTTTCAAATACCAAATCACCCCAACACCAAAAGCCCCCTAATTACCTCTTGCTTCATCCAGAATGGGAAGCAGCACTCTCACCCCCATCCATCCCCGCTCCACGGCGATCAAAGCATTCAGATCAGAATCCACAGAGCCTGAGATGGGGAATTAATTACTTAATTGGTTCCCCTTAAATGGGCGGCAAGCAATTAGGCAAGGGGTGCCCGTCGCCCGGCAGCACGGGTGCCGAGCCCGGGGGAGCCAGCAAGCTCTCGGCGCAGCTCTTCGCACCACACGCGGCCACAGATGGGTAAACACGGAGCTACTTTATAATGGGCAAGTAAATATTTCAGTAGGCGGGTTTATTTCGGCTGCTCTGCTGCCCTGCCTCATCCTCTGCGAAGTTGCTGACCTGGGTGGAGCCCAAAAACCTGATTAGAAGCTAAATGCTGTTTTTCCCCTAAGGTGAGAGGAAGCATCTTAACCTCTGTCTGAGGCCAGGGATCTGGAACCGGGAGGAGAATGGCCCCAGCTGCCCTACGAGAGGCTTTCCCTAGGCTCTGACTGTGATCCCACATCTCTCTGGCATCTTCAAGGAGCGATTCTTGCAGCCCAAAACTGTGACCCCCGAGATATCAGCACCTCCAAGAAGGGTACTGCTCCATCCCCACGAATGCCTCCCCCAGCCTGCCTGCTCATCGCCTCGCTGCCAGGGACACGAAGCCCCCCAGAGAGGCAGCCCAGCTCTCCCCAGCATCCTTCCAGCTACTCAAAACACCAAGGGCGATACTGAGAGACTCGAGCAGAAAGCAAAATCAATACTGAGAAGGAAGGTTCTGGGCTTAAACACCTTTCGTAGCATTGCTGGTGAAAAGCGGGCTAGTGAAGGAGGGAGGAAAGCACAGAAAAACCCTCAGCACATCCACAGCACGTGGGTTTAAGAGGAGCAGCATTTGCTGTAAGGTTTTCCATAGGCACCACTGATGGTTTCTAGGCAGGTACACAGAGGGGGAGCACAGACCCAGCCTGGCATCCCCCAAACCCGATCCAACCACATGCAATGAGTTATAGGGAGGAGGAAGAGGAGGGTGACCCCAGCACCGCACGCTGGCTCCCACCCAGGCGATGCCAATGCACCCCAGCTGCTGTCATTTTGCTTTTGGGGGGTGCAGAGCCACAAGGAGAGGGCACATGGGGACAGCCGACGCCGGGAGGGACAGTCACCCTCTCACTGCTCTCCTTGCCAGCAGCCCCGACAGGAGCCATTTCCCTTCCTGCTCGTCTAGTCCTGCACCTCCTGCACCTCCAGCTGCCGACAGGCACCAGCTTCCTTGCCCCAGTGAGGACAGCAAGCGGGAGAAGCCAGGCACGTGCTGTGGCAAAGCACACCCCCGGCCAGCCCAGGGATGAGACCCCACATCGTGAGAAAGCCGGTATCCCGGAGCATCCTTGGCAATGGCTACTCACAGCAAAGACAACTCCATGTTATTTTTAATTATTTGGTTTAAAATAATCAAGGATGCCTACGTGCTCCAGTGCATCGATGGCAACCCAGCACAATCCCAGCTGTTAAAAATAGCCCTTTCCAGAAGCGTGGCTGCCAGCCACCCATGGGCACCCCCGGCTCCGGTGCTCTCCACTCCATCCATCGGCACCACCGTGCCGAGTCCGCAGCATCACCAGGTCAGTGAGCATGGAAATATGCATCTTCCGTGCAGAAAAATAATAAAATAAATCAATCACAAGCCAAAAAGAATAATCAACTATACCTATGCTGCTAGAGGAGAAAGAATTACATCAAGAGAAAGAAAATTTATCGGCAATGAAGCCACAGCCAGCCTGTTTTCAGGGAGCATTTAAAGATGAGAGGATTTGTGCATTACAAGGCACAGAGGGGAGGCAAGCAGGGCCCTCGCCAGTGGCTGAAGTGGAGGAAACTTTTGCCTCACTGCAGCGATGCTGGAGTCAGCTTTTATCATGGAGAGCCTCACGCACAGGCAGCGATAGGGCTGGATTTCTGCAGGTGTATTTCCCACGGAGATAAAGACCTTGTTTTTCAACAAGCGGCAGCATCGTACATAAATTACAACAGCAAACATGGGGAAACAAAGAGGTTTTCAAGAGAGCACGTAATCCTCAGAGGGGCAGCTTGGGGAAAGCCATCAGGCGGCTGCAGGAAGATGATGAGGGAGAGTTGTGGGGCTAATCTCGTGCTCTCCTGTCTCCTGTAAAGGACTAAACCTTTGGGCCGGTGGGGGTCAAAAACTAACCCACCTGCATGGTAAGTATTTGAGGGGTCCAGGATGGAGGTGGGATTGGATGCTGAGCTGCACGCTCTTCCCTGCAGCAGGAGCCAGTAAGGAGCTGTGGGAAGGACACAGGCAGATGCTGGATTCATCCCAGAGACAGGTCTTAGCTCCAGGAGCTCACACAGGGAGGGCTGGGGTTGCACCGCATCGGGCTGATCAGCTCACAGGTCTCTCAGGTCACACTCTCCTCTTTTATGTGTCTTTTTTTTCCCTCCCTTCTCTTTTTAAATAAAATAAATAACTACAACCTGACACTAATGCTAACGGGTTTAATAAATGTTTCATGTGCTGTTAAAGGTCGCCCGCTGCAGATCTGTATTAACAGCACACAAGCCACTCAGTTTGAACTGTGCTGTTTCTCCAGGGTTCCAAAGCCCAGCACACTCCTCTCCCCAGCCAAGCGTCCCCCAAGGAAGCTGTCGCACAGCGGTGACAGGGGACCAGCATGAAACCTGCTGCCAAGCCCAACTAACCCCCCTGCTTTTGATGCAAGCCCCTGGCTGAGCTTCATCTGGGGACACGAGGTGAGGCGTTGGCATTTTTGAAGGTAAAACCACCAAGACCCAACGCAGGGCAAAGTGCTGTAATTTCACGTCGGGGGTTTCTAGGCGTTTGTCCCCAGAAAGACAAGATGAAATTACAGCCTGGTGATGCCCCTAAAGGGTGCAGAGCAATTTATTTTCAGTGATCCTCCTCTAATGAAGCTAATTTATAACCTTGTCAGAAGGCGCACACAGACCTGGGGCACCGGCATGGCTCCCTTCCCCCCGCCTGCCTTTCCTGGGATGAAAACCTCCAACCCAAACCCCAACCAGGATGTTTATTTAAGGCCCAAAACCCCGAAGGCACTTGAAACAAGCAGAGTTCCTCACATATTTTGCAAACTGAGCACGATCCTTCCTGCCATCGATTGCAAAAGGGCTTCCAGCGCCCGCCCGAGGGTGTCCCTGCTGCCACCAGGACATGGTTGTCCCACTGCTCAGATGGGAGCAAGGATGATGCCGTGGGACCCAGGGACCTAGTGGCATTTCAGAGTGTCTCTGCAGACCGGAGTATCCCTGTGCATCAGGGTCTCCACAGCTTAGCAACGTGGTGACCCAGTCTGGGGTCTGTGACCCTACCGCCACTCCAACAGCCCCACTGCGCTCCGATGGGAATTGGTCCTCACCAGCTGGAAGGGCTCACCAGCTCATCTCTTGATTGGTTAAAAGAGAGGAAATGATAAGAAAAAGCCCTTTCTCCATCCGTAAGAACCACTTCTGTTTCTCTTAGGACATGTAAGACCCACAGCGGACACCAGCAGGGAGGAGGGGCGAGGCGGCGCAGCAGGCAGCTCCCACCAGCCGCTCTTCAGCAGATGGTGGATCGTAACATCGTTATATTTACCTAACGAGATTGCTTTAGCGGAGCCCTCCAACAATAAAGCGAGAGTGCCTCAAGGCAGTAGCCAACTTTGACAACCCAGGTGCCAAAAAAGCGGTAATATATATTTTAAATCTATGTATAAATCACTATTTGAGAGATGATGTTAATCAGTTACATTGATTTATTCCCCCCCCCAACCACATGTGATTCGTATGCAACAAAAAAAGATGTACAATTCAATGCTTTAAATCCTTTTAAGTGAGGTAGTAATTTGGGCGATGCCATGGGCACGCAGGTCTCAAACTCCAGTCCCCCCAGTCCAGGACACACCACAAGTCATCATTCCTCCAGGCAAAGACTGTAATTCAGTGTTTGCACAGCAAACGGGGTCCCAGCCCCCTAAATACTAATGCAATACAAATAATAAAGATAATTCCCACATATTTAATCATTGCCAGAGCTCTGGGTGGAAATGATAATCAGGTCCCTACTAATTAGGGAGACATAATCCTGCCTTTCCTACAGGTTTTTCCATCCCTGTCTCCTACCCTACAATGAAACAAGCACAAAAACGACTCAGTGGGGAGGAGTGTCACTTTGATGGGAGCCTCAGGTAGGTCCCAAAGCCTGACTGCAGTGGGCACAGCCTCACTCTACTGGTGCTGAAATACCCCCCATCCCATGGGGCTCAGTGCCAGTACAGCCCTGAAGGCAAACGATTCTTTAGGGTCCCTTCTGGGAAGGTCTGAGCAGCCACATCCATACAGAGCCCCCCTGGGAACTCTGCCCTGTGGCAGGGTATGGACCAGCAGCCCATCTCAAGACTTGTCCTAAACCTTTCAGCATCCCAGAGGCTCTCCTTGGTGGGCAGGGGAGGGCAGCGCCTGCCTTACCAGTGCAGGTCCCCAGCACCGTCATCAATGTGACGTGCCATGTGTGCTCCCTGGCGCCGAGCCCTTATGAAGTGGCTGGGCTTAATTTCAGGCACAAGGTTGCCACTAATTAGAAGCGGGGCTGGGTTTGCCTCTTTCATCCTTGCGTGTGGGCGCAAGGGGCTCTGCCCACCTCGAGGGAGCCACCTCCATCCCTGGCGTGATGGCTGGAGCTGTCCCCATTGCCCAGGGCCAACCCTTTGGTGCCACCAGGCTGGAGCTCCAGCAACAGATGAGCAATCCGGTGGCTGGTGTCGCAAGGCAAGGTCACTCCGTGAAGGCACTAAAGAGTGGGTGGTTTCCCAGGCAGGAGACACGTCCACACAGACAGAGGTAAAGGCAAGACGTAAGCTGTCAAAACCTGGGCACGGAGATGGACTCATCCCCACACACCAGCTTTAAAGATGGGCAAAGCATCTTCTCACACAACAACCTGATAAAACCAACAAGGTCATCTTCACCCACTGCAGTGGTTTGTTTCCCCAGTGTTACCTTGCTCCAGAGGACTCCCTCTCCACTCACCACGAGTTTTCCCTAAGCCAGGCTGACCACCTCTGTGTTCTTCTAACCAGCAGGTACCAGAGGGAAAGCTTTGACCTTTTTTTGCTGTTTGTTTTAAGTGAGGGAGAAGGAAGCCACAGGCTCCTCGATGGCCTCACCACTGGCACCACTCATGGCTGGGATCCTGTGTGGCCATCCTCTGCCTCAGCCAGGGATGGGGCTCATCTCCATCCTCTCTACCAAATGCCTCCTCTCATGTAAAGAGAATTTTCAGCCCCACTTCAAACTATCCCATAAAGCTGCTGGTTTTTAGGGTCTGGGCACCACACGTTTCTCTCAGAAGCAGACAAATCCCTCCCATCTCTGTCCACCCATCACAGGAGGAGGTTTCTCCTCCACTATCATCCCAGCTAAGCAGGACACACAACCCCTTGCCATGATCAGCACCCACACACACCACCAAAAAGTGCAAGAAATGCTCTGAAAAATAAAAAAAATATTACAAAACATCCTGCCCACCAGTTTTCCTCCCAGCAGGATCTACACCCTCTGAGCTCCCAAGTTTTAATCTGCCCATGGGGCTCCAGGAGCAGAAAAGCAGCAGGTCCATGGTGCCCACCACAAGCCTTTGCACCCACCCACCTGTACCCACTTGGATGGCCCCAGGGCACAGCCAGACCCTGGCACACTCCATATGGGATGTCACCCATAGGCAGGGGACAGCTGGGTTTGTCCTCTTCAATCTTCTGGGGCAGAGGTCCCAGGCATGCAGGTGGCCACTTGGTGACGCATTTCCAGGACCCCTCCTGGGTCCAAACTGACCTCCCCACTGCCATTTGCTCCTTTTGATGTTTAAGGAGTTTTAAGGAAAATTAA
The DNA here is from genome assembly GCA_033439905.1 of Ceryle rudis. NCBI lineage: Eukaryota > Metazoa > Chordata > Aves > Coraciiformes > Cerylidae > Ceryle > Ceryle rudis. The sequence continues at coordinate 7,779 of JAAGNO010020342.1, forward strand.
GACAGACACCTCCTCCCTCACGTGAGAGGTAGAGATCAGCTCCTAGGGGAGAAGTTCTGGTAAATGACAATGACGTCCGTGTGGACACACAGCAAGAGAGTGATGCTCCTCACTGGTCCCCTGCTCATCCCACTGAGGTTCATTCTCTTCTTAAACCAGCCACACCAGAACAGAGCAGATGCAAGGCAACGTGAAGCCAGAAAACTCAAACAGAAGATGTTTGCGTGCAGGAATGTAAATCCCACTCCAGCACAGCCTTCTCTCGAGGAGGGGATTCATGTACCCAAGGCTTTTCTTGAGAGCATCCTACCTACAGGAAAGCCTCGCTGCTGCTGGAGGCACATCCCTCGGAAATCACCACCAAAGTCATTGCAAGACAGCATTCGGCAGCAGCTCCCCAGTCAGGACGGGACATGGGGATATTCCCACCACAGTCATGTCCCAGTTGCTTTGGGGGATTTCTCTGGCAGCAAGCTCCCATCCCAGCCCATTACTCCACCACCATGGGGACACCACACAGTAGGGCCAAGTGCTCACTTGACATTTTTCTCTTGGTCTTGAAGGAAATCCAACCAGTGGTTCTGCACCAATTAATGAAGCATCAAATGAGCAAGAAAGGAGAGGGGAAAAAAAAAAAAAAAAAAAAAAAAAAAAAAAAAAAAAAAGAGAGAGAAAACCCAGAAAACCAAACCCGTAATCCATAAAGTTCACCTGGACACCAGCCACCACACAGCCCTAACCCTCCAACAGCTTCTGACCAGGCTAAGGTCTCCTGACCTCTTTTTAAAGACAATGCTTCAAAAGAGGTAAATAAAAGATGCCCTGTGAAGGAACGGGCTGCAACCTGCATCTGAGGGCAGAGCAAGGTCCTAGTAAACCTTGCTCCAGTCTGCAAAGACCCACCACCTCTCCAGCAAACCTCTGGCTAGGGCTGCTCCCTGTCCCCAGCCCCAGTGCTTGGGCCAGCATCCCAATGGACACCCTACAGCTTCCAGATGGGCTGTTCCCAGTAAGTGAATCAATAAATACATTTCTAGCTCCTGGATGAATATCTCCATCCTCAGAAGGGGCTCACAGGAGGTCCCTTCCTCTCCGCCTCCTTTCCTTGAGGGTAAAGGCTTCCAATGGTGACAAACCCACCCCACATGCCTTCAGCATCTGCCTCTGCTCCCCACGAAGCCCCGGAAAAGGTTCGTCATTGCCAACGAGGTGCAACACAGGCAGACTTGAGCAGAGGGCCAGAAGCGGAGCATGGACACCAAGACAGCCCTGTGCTCGCTCACGCCCTTCCCCAAACCATCACCCACCACCTACACTCAAAGCCCAGCCATCCTGGGAGCAGCAGTCTCCTTCCACACCTCTTCTTCCACGATGAACCACCACCACGTCCACCTGCCACAGGCATCTTGCAAATGGGTGCCGGCAGCATGAGGAATAACCACGCCTGCCAGCCGACGGGCAGGGCAGGGTGCTGCTGCCCAAGCCAGGGGCAGCTGGTGCTGGGCCCTGCACCCACCCCAGGGGTCAGCCCCGCAGCGAGTGACCAGCTGGGGACGAGCCTGGCCGGTGACCGGAGTCCCTCCGCATTCCTCCAGCCTGGCTGCTGGGGTGCAGCCGCTGCAATTCCCAAAGGAAGTACAGGGCATCAATAATTGCTGAAAAAAATCTGAGCTATTTCCTGAGAGAGCAGCAGATGGGAATCCCCCATTAGCTCCAGCAGCGAGAGGTCGCTTCTTTTGGTCTGGGATTTTTGGGTTTTAGTTCTTTTCCTCCTTCCTTTAAGCAGAGCATCGCTCTAGCCATATGCGACGCACATCGTGTGGGACAGCCAGACCTGTCCCCTCTATGCTGGCCCCAAAACCCACCCTCCTTGTTCCCTCCTGCCCCACTCAAGGTCCCACTGGAGGCCTGCTGGCACCACATGGGGCTGCCGGTGAGGGCACCACGTCTCTTGCCCAGGCTGGTAGGGCAGGTTGCTAAATACGTCCCTGAGCAGGTTCGTTCCCTCCTCTCCTGGCTTCTCATTAGCAAACCTAAATGAGCAGCAAATCGCACCAGCAGCTCCTACGCCAAGACATGCAAACCCTCCCAGGAGGAAAGTGGTGGTGGCCACCAGTATGTCTCCTTCATCACCCCCCATCTCCTTCAAGCACCCTGCAAGGGCAGCTGCCCAACCCCTTCTCCTGCACCCAGTGATGATGCCATGGCTCAAAGGCCACCCTGACACCCAACTGGCTGATATCGCCCCGATGGTGGCGCACGCCACTGTGCTGGGGCTCACTGGTCCGGCTGCAGGGCCCGTGGGCGTTTAGCACCCCAGCCCCTCAGCTGCCAGCAGGTCGGGTCCCTGCACCGCTTCTTCATTTCACAGCGAGCACTTGGCAGTTCCCACAGGAATAAGAAATTCCATGGACTCAAACGGGCAACAGCCAGTGTAGCTAGTGGGTCTGGCCATACTGGTGAGGATTGGAGAGCCAGGATCCCACAGACTAAAGGGGCTCGTGTCTGCGGGATTACTTCCCAGCTGCAGCACTTCCAGTAGCTCCTCTGGTGGGAGCGGCATGGGGAGCAGACACCCCAAAGCCAGAGGCTCCTGTCACATGAGGCTCCGTGCCGATGTCCCCAGGCAGTTCCAGTGTCCGGGGCTTGCACATAGATGGGTGACGGATGCGGCAGGAGGCCGAGCAACCGGCCACGAAGCACTCACGACACCCGGCCCACGGCTCTGCAGCAATTTTCAGAAGCACCAACACCCCCCAAAGCGTTCTCGCCCAGGCGTGCCCACCACAAGCACCCAGGATCACCAGCACAGCACCACCGGGTCCCAGACTTGCTCCGGTGCAAGATATATTAATAGGATCGCTCCAATTTACAGCTTATCCTGGATAAACCCACTGCCAGCCCTGTGCACTTGGAAGGACAAGGGCACTGGCTCCCCGAGGAGCAACTTTCTCCCCATCACAGTCATCCCCGCACACTGAGAAACCTCCGCTTGTCCCCGCCAGCACCGCGGAGCCGCAGAGGATGTCCAGCCAGCCAGCCGCTCCACGGCCCGCGGTGCCGAGGCCGGGTTTCCAGCCTTGCTGAAGCCCCGAGCGCTTCGTCAGCTCAACCCTGCGTTTCTATTTCCAGCCACGCTGCTGCCGTTGCCCGCGCCGGCAGAAAGGGAGACGAGCCCCGGCAAAGCCCCGCTTGCAGCTTCCCTTCCAGCCCAGCACCACCAGATGCAGCTGGGGCAGGTGGCAGCCCTGGACCTGCCTCAGGAATATGGGACATGGTTGCAGTGGTGGCACCAAGGCCCCAACTCCTGCCCAACTGCCCCAGCATCCCCCCCGACCCCCACCACCCCCCCGCCCCCCCA
>JAAGNO010020343.1:0-15638 GCA_033439905.1 Ceryle rudis
TGGGGCGGGGGGGGAGGGGGCAGTGCGAGGGGGGGGCGGGGGTGGGGTGCGGGGGTTGGAGGAGAAATTCAGCATGTATTTTTGAGCTTTCTAACCTTTCCTATAATCCACTTAAAAGACAGAAGCATGCCTTTGGCACATGTTATAGTCAGATAAGCAGTGGAGCAGACGTAATAGCACATAATTGACACAGATTCTGACTCTGTTGTGGTAGTTACAGCAACAGCTTGATGATTAGGAAGCTCACTTCACTTTTTCATTTGCATTAATCCTCTTCTATGCTTGACTTAGTGCTTCAGCAACAGAATTCGTCACTACCTTTGCCTATCTACAGTCCATTCTCAGCAATATACCATTTAGCATTAGTAAAGGCCATGAAGCTGGTCCTTCCTTTGTGCTGCTTCTCTCCCTGCTCCCAGGCATACTACAGAAGTCACTTGCATCAGAGTCTGTTCTGTTTTCTGCTGTTTAAAACTGCCCACACCTATTCTCTGTAGAAAACTGCCCTCAGGCTTTTCCAAAGTGATTTTACTGAATATATTCTTACGAGCCTAATTTACATACAATTTGTATGACACTGAATTTCTCTTTCATTCTTATCTCCCATTACCTTGTATCTGAGAGAGATGACCAAGTAGTTCTTTTACTTGGCAAGTGCATTAAATGTTTTCAACTATTGCTATAAATAAGGTCCTTCTCCACTGTGAAAACCAAAAGGCTGAAATGCCTTTCCTAAGGCTTTTGTTTTAATGGGAATGGGTACACTTCTTTTTTTTTCACTTTTGTTGTTTTTGTTTTTGTTTTGCTTTTTTTTTTCCAAAACCCCACACTTTGAAACGCAGCCTGGACAAGCAGATTTAGCACAGAACAGTCCAAAGCTGCTTTCCTTTCCCAACCACAGTGCCAGTGTTCTCTAAGTAGAAGAAGATGGCTGACAGGTCCACATAGCATGATTTTCCTGAATGTCCACGATTAGTCTTAGTATGAATCAAAATACCTGAAGTGCTGTCAGAGTGGCATCTATTACAAAGCCTGTTCCTCCTCTGTGTGCTTTCATGTGTCTTGTAAATTCTGGTAAGAAAGTACTTCAGTGCTAAAAGCAAAATTTAAACCTTTTCTTGCATATTTTTTTGTGTGGACTAATTCAGTTAATTCATAGCTGTAGAGACATTAAGTATGATCTGCCAGGAATAGATCACTGTATTCGACATTATTTTAGATATGTAACTTTTATCTAAACCAAAAGTGGCTTCATGTCTGAAGAATTATCAGTCTACTCAGCCTATACTTGATGGAGCATGAAATCTTTTTATAATCAAAATTTTCATCCTGTATCAAACGCAGTTCCCAAAATTCTTTTTGAAATTAAGTATGTATAGATGTCTTCCAACATATAGGGCACAGAAAACCTTGTCAGTAAGTATAACTGCAATTTAATCAACTTAAGAGAACGTGTCCAAAGACAACAGGTCAGCTGCTGACTCTTTAAAATGTCACTCATAAGTACATTACTTCCTAATTATATATTCAAAACACCATTTCAGGGATAACCTGAATTAAGTCTTTTTGTGAAACATATAGAAGATTAATCTGTATATTAGGAAGTAAATGCCACACTACTTACATAGACAATAATCCCTAATAAGCAGGAATTTTATCACAAGAAAAAAAACCCAACTCATTTGGAATCGTTTGAAACATGATTAATCATCACCCTGCAAATCAATATATACTATTCCCCCTGCTCCTTACATAATCCTCTATCTTCCCCTTTCTGCTATTGATTTTCTGATATGCTTACAAGCACAAAAAAGATCTTACCATTTTGTTTAGGCTTTTACACAGGCTTTGCACAGCTTATACAGTTCTGTAGCTTCCATAGCTATAGCTACTCCACACACACACAATTAGAACTATCATAATTACATTAGTCAGTTCCCAAGACAGTAACTGCTTGACTCAGAAAAAAGATAACACATAGTATATGTCCTTCCAGTTTTATGTTGCCTTGGTCTGATCCTGAAGGTCACATCAAGAGAACACAGCTTTCCTAATGTGTCCACCTCATAGTTAACTATATTTTAACTACACTACATTGACCTTCGAGCAAATCAGCTGTCTTCCTATATTCTAATCAGGTCAGAAAACAACCAAAAGCAAGACTTTGCTGAAAAAACAATGCATCTGAAAGCAGAACTTTCCGAGTACACAAACAAAATTAAAATGTCTTTTACAGAGTAGAATATTATATAGTAGCATTTTATTTTGGAAATTGGAACTGCAACATAAAAACCCCAAACAAATTATTTTCTACTTGCCATTTTTAATTGCACCAAATTGCAATGATTTCATTGCATCGTGAGACGCTAAGCTACATTAACCATAGGGTGCTAGTTTGAGTCACACAATATAACCCTTATTCTCACTACCTCACTCTTACCGTGGCATACAAGTAAGCATGAAAAAAATATTTTTGTTTGATGGGCTTTTCTGTTTTAAATCCGCATCCCACACATCTGACACATTTTGTGAATTATGTATCAGGAGAGAGCAGAATAACAGATTATGATCTGAAAGTAGACCTAATTAAGTCATATCTCAGCTCTTCAGTTAGCCACTTTAAACAACAAATTTAAAGAACATCCCTGTGATCAAATGTTGCAAATTTGCTTAAGTGTTTTGGATTTAATTAAGAATTAAGAGTACTTTGAAATAATAAAGCTAGACTGTGGCTAGATCTTACTTGATCTGGGGAAGTCTAAAAAAACTGCATAAGAAAAGGAAGCTAGACTTGAGTGAATTTAAATATATTTCACTAACCATTTGGAAAATGCATCAATTAAAATGGTACCTTTTTTCTGTCACTTGAGGCCTTCACCTCAGGATTGCAATATCTCAAAACCATCTATTGAATTAGAATGTACTGGTGTATGGACAGGTGATGAAATAGAGTATCTTCAAACTCTCTCTGTGCATTTTAAATCTATGAGAAAATGAAATCAAGGATATATGCAGCGCATATACATTATGTTCACACTTTCCACATTATCTGTATGCTTTCATATCACTAAAAGTGGTGGATTTTTTTAAGATTTGCAGCAGTATATTTGAGGCAGAGCATGTTAACTTTGAGTGCACCGAAGCTAATCAAGATGTAGCTCCCACCTTGTGCACTGAAGTTTTCCCACTGTTTCCAGTAAAAGCAGCATTAACCTCATTACTGGACAAACTGGAATGTGGGTATTTTAAAACCAGCGTCTGCTTCAGTTGCAGAGGAAAAATAGTTGATTTCCAAAGAACCCTGTCCACAGATTAGTGGGGAACCTATATACTGATATACTTAATTGAACAAGAGTAACACAGCGAACTCTAGATGGATACCCTCAATCCAAGATGGCATTCAATATCAGGAAGAGCACAAATGACCATCCTTCTTCTCAATCTTTCAAATACTTTCCTGAAAGTAGGAAAAACCTTCCCCAGCTACAATCTCCAACAAACAGTTAAATCATGAAGGAAAGCTGGTATTTAGATATAACACATCTTTCCTAATAATCTGTGAAATATTATGGCCATAGTTTACACAACGTCTATAATTATTCAACAGGGAAGTGTGTTGTACTATGGATATATGGAAAATTCCAGTGAGAAAGGATTAACTTGATGGTGTGTGAAAAGGCACGACACAACAGATTTTATAGTCCACAGTATATACCCACAGTATATCTTGTCAAAGAAAGAAGTAAACTGTCCCAAGTTGTCATCATTAAAGAACGAAACAGAAATAATTAGATTCTCATTCAGTCCTAAAGCTTTCTATATGCTTTAGGACACAAAATTGCAGTGAAGGCCAAAATTGCTTTAAGGCCATAGCTGACACCTGTCATTAACTTTAAAGGCTCTCTGGATACTAGTACATGAAAGGGTGGAAGTCAAACTGAAATTCATGGGGTGTATTTCATTGGTGAGCCTGTTTGTTCCTGTTGCTACTCTTTATACTAAAGTTGTAAAGCATTTGAGGTTATCAAAAAGAAATACAATATTAAGGTTACTTTGAAACAAAGCTTGATTAACAGATTTTTAGAAGGTTAAATCATAATACCTAGCCTTAATTAAATTGTACTAGAGAGAGCAAATGGTTAAAGGTTTTGGCTGTGCTGTTTGCTTAAAACATGAACGGCATGAAGATGTACAGAAAAAAATCTATCTATAATCAAGAATCAAGGTGGATATTACAATACAGTACTCTCCATAACTCAAAATAATGCTCAGGGTACTTGGTCTGTCTAGGAGTTGAAAGAACTATTTCTGAAATATAATTAACCCCACAGCATTATGAGCAACACAGTACATCATTATGGAAAAGATGTAATGGCCAAACCCTTTCTTACAGTCTATGCAGAGTCAACACTGCCATGTTCCTACTGTTCAAATTATTCAGACATTTATTTATTTATTCAAAAACAATGCTTGCACTTGTACGTGGATTTCTAAGTCTTCATAATGTATATTCTATGCTATGCTATTCCACTGAAGTTCAGATCCTTGTTTTGAAAATCAAACCCATACAAACTAAAATGGAAGTAAACATCACTTTTTCATATTCACTGGTAATCCACTACCACTAGGGGGTAAATACTGATGCTGATGATCATACTGACGAGCACCCAGTCCATACGATACCCAGCTCGCAACTTGATAATACAAATACAAGACCATCAATCAGAGTACATTGATCATACTCATTTTAACTTAATTAAGGAGGTGAACTGAAACAGGAAAAACATTACACCTACCTGTATCTTTGCTGGGATACAGATCCATACATTCCCTAAGGATTGGTCCATGTTACTGTGCAATGATACGCCCTGAGAAGAGGTTGTGTTCTCATAAGCTCAGATGACCTGGAACTGTATGAATAAAACAATTCAAGGTTAGATTTATGTGTGCCAAATTTCAAACTGCTTGAAGTATTCTCTGCTTATAGCATCCAGCTTCGGAGTTAAAGGTGTTTCAGTCAGAGGCTCTTTAAATTTGCTTATTTTTAAAGTAAAACCAACTGGTTTTGTCAATAAACCCACATAAGTCCTACATTAAAAAAATGTTTCTTGTAATTTTTTAAATCTGCATAATGTCAGAATAGCTGCATTCTTCTGAAATAACTGTTGTCTTCTGGAGGATTCAAACAATTTTTACTGTACTGTAGTTACATTAATATTTCTGAAGAAAACAATAGTACAGGTGGGATGTTTTCCAGTATTAAGAGTAATCAATTCTCTATTACAATAGAAACAACTAGTATATTCATACTTCATTTACACAGCTGTAGGCTAACAAATACTACACTTGCAGTGTGACTTTGGTTATATACGGGCAGTAAGTGTTCCCAGGAAAGACATTTCAAGACCTTAAACACCACAAGAATGTAAAATGCATTTCAGATAGATATATTTGACACAATGAAGTGAGCTGGTCACTGTCATAGCTAAGAGGAAAAAGGACATTTTAATTTGCATTGTAATTTTTTGTTTTATTGAAACAGCAACCAGTGTGTCACATCTCAAAACCCCTTCATTCGTTCTCAGTTATGAAGTATGATTTAAGTACTGATGTTAGCAACTTTAAAACATGTTAGTAAAACCAGACTATTTAAATTATCATGCTGGGTATAATAAATATATGTCCTGAAAGACCTTAGTATTGAGAACGTAAACGTAGTACAAAGATCATGGGATTTGTAGACCAGATTGTAAGTCTAAAAAGTGACAACAGATGATCCAGGAATGTATTTCAAGGTTTCTCCCTGTGAGTTAATCTTAATGAAATAATTCCTGATAGCACTGATGCTACTTTACACAAGGAGTTCAAGTGTACTTGCTTTCCATGCTCAAGGCTGATGACTAATTTTAAATACCGAATTTTAGAGCACATTACAGTACTCAGTTGAAAAACAGCATGCAATTGAATGGATGGATTTTAAAACGCACAACTGAAATCAGAAAGGGGGTACCCATGGACAAGTATTATTACATCAATATTGAAATTTATACAGATACAGATACAACGGGTTTTCTCTACAAATTAAACAATTTTAACTTGTGCAGACTGAGTTTTAAAGTAGTTAATCACTTTACCTTTTTGCATCCAGTAATAATTCAGAAACTTTCTTTCTCCTTAATTTTATGTGGGGTTTTTTGTTTTTTTTCTTCAGTGTTTAAGCAATATTTTACATGCAAAAGCTCTTGCAATTAATGGGGCTAACGTGTGAGAAGCAAAAAAATTCAACTTCCCCCCGTGCCAATGATCTTTATAACATTCTTCTAGGGAACACAGCTCCGTATAGTTTATTAGAGAAAGGATATCCCAAGTCCTCAGAACTCTATTTCCTTTTTAAAATAGATAGATGTAAGAGAGTGCTGAGGCCATAACCAGGGGCGGAGTAGTGCAAACCAGTGAACATTCACAGCAAACCAGACAATCTGTAAATAACCAAGCAGATGCTTCTAGCATAGCCTGGCAAGCTTGTCCAACTTGCATGAACTAGAAAGCCACTGTTGTTGAAATCAAATTAATTTTTTTCCACTACAACTAAGACTCAGAGAAACTGCTTTACACTGAAAAATTAATGAGAACATTAGCATCATTGACATAATTCCTCCTGAAGGAAGATCTTTGATTTCAACAACAGGTAAATCATATATTTTGAGCAAAACCCACGTAAAGTAAAGGCATGGACAAGACTCGAAATCTGTTTTACTAAACCTTTTAAAACAGTTACATTAATGCCTTACTTCAGCCTCTCAGAATTAACAATGTCATGAATAGAAAAAATATCATTTTTATACCTGCATTTCATGGTGAATGGCACTTAGACTTTGTGTAAACATTAGGTAGTTTTAAGTAAGCCCCGTATCTATGTTAATGAGACCATCAAGGACACTGCATTGTTAAATACTGTACTCTCAGTCTAGTGCTGGTACATTAGAAAGCTAACAGTGACCTTGAAGAACATTAACACTCACCAGAACAGCACTGAGATAGCCCCTGCTGCAAAACTACCTTCTAATTATAAATAAATTTGTATAAAAGGCTTTGTGTTTGGAAGGAAGGGAATCTAGGGTTTGAAACACTGGGCTGCCTCTGCAGTGAAACAATTCTGCACATTAGTAGAGACGTGTTGCATAGAGACAAGCCGCTTACTCATGCTTTTACTCAGCTGGTTCATCCGATGAAGTAGTAGTTGTAATTTGCAACTGTTCTTAAGGCAGAGGGAAAGTATGTAGGGAAGACAGGTGAATTGTTATCAGGAGCCAATTCTGATCATATAAACAGCTTACATAACACTGCAGCAAGTGCTTGGGAAGCCCTGCAGAAAGTGATAAATGATATGACAATTCTACAAGAACAGAAAACTGACATGATTCATACTGAAAAGACAGACTGATTGCACAGAACAGAATTCAACAAATATAAGAAGGGATTGAAGGTAAAAAAACAAAAGTAGAAACTCTAACAATCTAGTAATAAGGTCACATGAAATCAGGAATAGCTTGAGGTTCGTTTTTCTCTAGGAGCTTATAATTGCCTCTGAAGCAGAGACGTACAAAGTCAATTGACATTGAGGCGCCTTTTCCTTTTCAAAGAGTAACCTGAAGGTTATGTCAAACCTCTTTGAGTAGCATCACAGTCCTTGCACTGTTACTCTTATTGTTAGGAACTGCGAACAGTAGTAAAGATTTTTCTACAGGAAAGACAATGTAAGTTAAATAAGGGACCTTACCACATTGAAAGGGCTCAGTGTAAACTGAGAAGTAATATATCATGAATCATAGAGCCGAACTTCTCTTGCTATGTCACAAATTAATGCGATTTCAGTTTTAGAAGCTGTATCAAAAACTAATAGTCAATAGAAATTTTGCTATAAGCAGCCCTATAAGGCCATGTGCTATTTGTCAAATACCACAGCAAGTGTGTTAAGAAATATTAATTACTTCATAAAATTCTTTAAAGGAATGCATTACCCAAACAGCTCACTCAGAGAAAGGAAGGCAAATAACTTGAAAGGATCTGAATAGCAAAGCCTACAAATTTGTACAGTAATAAAATAAAAACGGTGAAACACTGACTTAATGTCAATTACCAAATTGACTTTGTCAGACTTGAGCAGGCAAGAATACATAACATCTGCTCTCATCTTGAGCATCACAGACTGAACCTGTAACATCAGCCGTTAAGCAGTGAATTACTACTACAGAGGGAGAACACACCTGTCACCTCCATGAAGCAATCTCAACACCTCATTACTGCTTAAAGCTTTCAAGTTAACAGCTAAGTACTGAAGGATTCTAAGGAGGAAGGAGATCAAGGAATAAGCATAAATACAGGCTCATTACATTATGGCTACTAAACCTATTTGTAATTCAGATTCAATAGTTCAAATATTTATATGTAGAAAAAAGCCATACTAAGGTAGGTGATGAATATTTTGAAATATACTTCTGAGCAACCATAATGTCCTGATAAAAACAAATCATTTGGTGCCTAAGGTAAAAGAATCCACAAGCTAACAAAATACCCAATGATTCTAATGAAATCACACTTCCATGCCACTGCAGTACATGCTGAATTGACTTTTAACACTTCAATGCTAAGGGTCTATCCCTGTAAAGGGGCTACACAAAGTTGTATACAAAACTAGAAAAGCAGTTTAGACAATATAATCGGAATAGCTCTGAGCTTTTCAGGGTCCCAAACCCACCATGCATATCTGGAAATATACTTTCTTCCCAGCGGTTTCTATTAGCCTGTTAATGAACATTTCACACTCGGAGCTGTCTATGTTGATACATCCAATAGAGCAACTTATATCGAGTGCAGCTGCAGCAAGATTTGTCTTTTTGCTTTCTGAATTTAAAATACAGCAGATAGAATAATCTTACATTGCATATTAATGTCTTTGTATTATCAGGTACACAAAATAACTGGAGAATTACAAATTAATGCTCCAATAAGGTATACAAGGGAAAAACATGGTTTTCAAAATTAGAGTCGTTGTTTTGTATTTTCATAGACAGATGAGGAGCTATGTCTAAGAGACAGTTTGCAACCCGTGAACACAGTGTGCTTATGCTCACGCCTATCCAAGATCCAAGGCTAGTAGATACAGCGCTCAGAGCCTCAAGCATAATGTGTTAAGATTTATTAAACAATAAAAGGACACATCTGCTTCTGGGTGATGAACTGGAAAGAACAAGAGAAGACAATAAGAAGGTTTTGCTTGTTTCAGCAAAGCTGTATTAATGTGTCCCAAGTAAAATCAATGAAAAGTGATTGTAGAAACTAGCTGTTCTTGTCAGAAAAAGAAAACTACCTACCTGTTGGGATAAAAGGATTTAAATTAAATAATATATAAAACCCACTTAATTTGACATACTTTCTCTGACTCTTCATTAGTGCTAATTAACAGCGATTCTCCAAAAAAAATGACACTTTCCTCCACTGCTGCAACATTACAACAGAACCACCTACATTTTATTTATTCACATATATTAATTGTCTTCTTAAAAGTAAAAAAGTTGAGCTGAACAATAGATATAAGAAAAATAATTCCTCATTTTATACTCAAATGCAAGTGTATGAGTTAGAAATGGGATGACAACAGCATTATGACACTATCCAATTTAAATGTAGTGCAATGTGACAGTCAAAACAGACAAAGTTCTGATTTCCTAGAACTGAGTTTCTTTTTCAGTAAAATAATAATAATAGAACCATCCTTACTATAAATGAAGAGTAGGACCTGAAGAGTTTAACTCTAATTTGGGCAAGTTATACTATATTCATTAATCAAGATTTTTTTTTCTTCCAATTTATTACTCTGCATATATATTTTCAAGAAATAAAACAAACAAAATAATCTTTCTACTTTGAATTATTTGCCTGTTATAGACAAAGAAGTGAAAAGACATTTTGAGCAAATTATTTTCCCTTTTCCTTTCATGTAGCATAGGGTCGGATGCTGATATTTCACCTCCTTGATAATGGATATGAATTTCCCAGCATAAAGCCAATTATACCATAAGCAACAAAACAAGGAAGAAAAAGAAAAGGTCATAAAGCAGTGGACAAAATAAAATAAAACTAAGCTATCATCTTGTGAACAATCTGTAGGGGAAAGCTGCATCTAATTAAACTGCAAAATTCTTGTTTTTAAATGAGAGATAAACTTGGAAATATTTGGGGGGGGGAATGATAATTTGATAATTTTTGGCTGCATCCCTTAGGTACTCATAATTCTTGCCTAATGCTAACTTAATTCATTAGCTACTTTTTAACAAAAATGTAAGCAGAGGCAAGTCATCAAGTAATTCATAAAGAAAGACGTCTCTGGCACCTGCCAATTCTTTTATACTCCTTCTTCTAAACAGGTAAAAGTTGGGTGAAAGCAGACAGCCACCTTCAAAAGCTGCTTCTGAAGCAAAGCCCTCTGTCACACCAGGATGCTCAGCAGGTCTGCAGCGTAATGTAGTTTCCTTCAGAATTTTAGCCAAGAAAATATATTTCTCCTTCACACTCTGATTACGGCATTTCTCTGAAACAGATGAACAGGATCACTGCTTAAAGCAGTTGATACCCTTTCTCACTGGAATGCAATAGAAAGATAAGCCATCTCACTACAACCATCTCCTGTGTATTACCTTGGCCTGGAACCAAGGCGCTCTGGAATGTAATTTCTAGACAGCACAGAAATCTGAGCAAAGAATCCAAATCACAGCAAATAAAACAAGGATGCAGTTCCCTACCTACCAAAGACAAAGAAATAACTAGCTCCTTGGGATCACACTTGAAAATACCTTCTGGGAAACAAATTTTAAATGTTACCTCAATACCTGATTCATTCTGATAAAACCCAAATCTTAAAGCAGGCACAAAATCATTGAGTTAGGTGGCCAAGTAGTAGTTGTGTACACAGGTGTCTATTGAGCCAGCTCCAGCTTCTCACCCCTAATGGTCAAGAGACCCCTTGGCTTTTACACGTGTCTCTCCCTTATAGTCATTATGCTATTTGTAGACTAAAGAAAGGTAAACACCCTCTTAAATATTTCTCTGCAAAGGATGAGTGATCTGTACCAGGGTCTCAAATAGCCTTATAAGACTACAAGGTCTATTTTCAGATTAGAAGACACACTTGAAACAGGAAGATTTGTAGATGAGCATAGAGAATGCTTAGCCCTTCCTTCTTGTATCAAAGGCAGTCCTGACATATCATTTGCTTTTGCTATTTATGAAGTACTTGTATGAACCATGGAGAAATAAATGAGATTACACCATCTGTTAATTCTGTTGACTCATCCAGAATGGGAAGGTTATTACATTAATTTGGATTTACATCAACTAATATCAGTTTATCCCAGCCCACTTGCATCAGTATACCAAATGATAATGACTGGTTTTAAGCAATCAGGCGCACAAATGCACTCTATTTTGAGTTTCATTCTATTATACTGAAACTAATGGCAGTAGTAGGTCTAAATTCACTTTTGTTGAAGGTTTTCTATTGTTTGTCAAATTCTGATTACATTTCAGTGAAAGATGGAGCTACCTGGCATTCACAACCGCAAATCACTGTCATCAACATCCTCCTCTCCACAACATATTTGCCCTTATTTGCCTCCCTACTCCCAGCATCAGTAAACAGTAAAACAGAATTTCATTCACAAAGAAAGAGAAAAATCACTCTCAGCAACAGTTCTGTTATCTATCCTTGGACAAACAGGACTAAGCAGCAGTGAAGTCATAGGGTTTTGTTATTAAAGGAAGACAACATACACAGAAAGTATTCTCTGTGGGCATAGCACTGTGCTATGGTACACTTGCCTACAGCTTAGTGCAGTGTGCCTGGCACGTTTAGCTTGCCAAGTGTATGCAGCAGTACTTTAAAAAGGCAGGCTGTTAGCTGCCAGTTTTTAACAACTCAAAAAAAATCCAAAACACTTGGAAGTGTGTTTCAGCTAATAGTTTAAAGAAGCTAAGCCTCTAGATTTAAGGAACCAGTGCAAGTCTAACAAAGAACTTACGTGCACGCACACACGTATACAAAATTAATAGACATCCTGCTGGAAGTAGCAAGTAGATACTTAATATGCATATCGTGAGTTCAGTGACCCTCCTGAACTAGCTGATTTTTTAAAAATTACTTTCTCCCCTTTTTACATATTAGCCTTCATTTCCAGAAAGATAGGAATTAAAGATTCTTTTAAAATAAGGGAAGAGTTTAAAGAACTGTGTTTATCACTCAGATAATTTATCTGAACATGCAATTGTGAGGTTCCATAATGATCTCTTCTTAATACTTCTAGTTCTGCTTGTTCAGTCCTACAGTACTCCAGCTGTTCTGAAAACTCCCAAAGTCAAGACACATGGCTCCCTTCTCATACACCATCAAAGTATTAAGTCAAAATTTGACCTGTAAATCTTTCAGTAACACCGCAGCAGCCCATTACTGGTGACAAACTTTGCACCAGAGTAACAGAGCAGGAGTATAAAAACTATCTCGTTGATAGTTTAGCCAAAGGAAAGGGCGTGCATTTTACTCATACTCAGCTGTACTGGTCCTCCAGTATTTGATCAAAAAAATATGAAAATACATTAAAAAAAAAAAGTCTCACTAAAGTGCCCAAGAAATAAACCTTTCACTCTCAAAATGATAAAAAAGGTCATGGACAGATTACCCAGAACTGGCCACAGAGGTAAGAATTGGACATAAAGGAATCAGTGGATATTCAGGCTAAGGGCAGCATTGCAAAAACTCGGAACAGGAATATATGTGAAGTCACAACAAGAGACAGTTGCTTCATTGAGGTGGTGTGTTACCCTCTCTTTTTCAATCCTCCCTTCAGCCATAGCTGTCACTGCAGCTTCATTTGGGATGAGGATTTTATGACAACTCCTTGCATGGTGTTCATTCTCACCTTTGGATGCATTAGGGGGAGCTATTGATAGACCTATCATATAAAAAAATGACTATCTTTACAATTCCAATTATTTCCCTCCTCCCTGCCAACGATCAGGAAGCATATCTTAATATGACTCTAAACAAACTTCATGAAGCTGATGACATTCAACTATCACTAGGAAACTGGTAGAGTTGATTTGGGAGTTTTTGAGGACCGGTTGGAATGGTTACCTTAATTTAAATGTTGGTTAAATTCCTTAATTATGTTTTATTTACACACAATTAAGCACACAGCATCTACGTGTAGAAAAGAAAATTTACTTATAATACAAAATTCTATAGATGTTAGAAACTACGACTGATTAAGATGCAACTGCTGAAGCCAACTTATTGATCCCAGCATTACATATAGAGGTATTTAATTGGTTTTCTTTATAGATGCTATTCAATCTGTTCAATTGCTGAGCAATGTTAAATGGCAGCAATTGACTTGTATTGAAAAGACCATTTACAAAGCTCCCAAGAGAGACATCAAGGGTTTCTACATGTAGAAAAACTCCAGTTTAAGAAATCCCTGAAAATAGCTCGGAGATATTATTTTGGTGATATCTAATCAGAATGTCTCTCTGCTTCTATTTATGTCACTGCACTTCTATTGGTATCAAGTTTTGCTTATTCAAGAAACAGGATCTGAAAAGCAAATCTACAGCATCGGAAATGGGCAATTACAGAAAATGTGTTCAGAGCACTACTTGGGAAAAAAATTCGATTGTAATTGTTCCTATATAATTGATGCAAACTAAGCAGAAAGAGTATTATCTAGCAAAACACCAATTTCCATGATGGAAACGTAACATGACCATATCTCAAATTTCAGACTTCAATGTAAGGCTTATGGCTTGGTTTCACTGCTTCCCTTGGGATGAATTGATGTTGCAATGTTTATACATTCCTATAATTAAAATTATGGCATTATTAAAATACTATAGATTCCTTTTGTAAAATTCAGTTTGTTAATTGAAATTCTATTTTATGTTTATATTAAATAAATACAAACAATCCTTAGTTATTAATTCAAAGTACAATAAAAGTGCAAAGTCATCATGATGTGTATATACCGATGTGGCTGACATCATGGCCCTCTTTCCTGGTAAGGTACGAATTACATATTTACAAAAAAACCCTCCAAACTCTCCTAAATGTACCACTCATTCATTTCGTAGTGTTAAAGGGACCTCACAGTTGGTGACATTACATAAAATTTTCTGTGCTTAATTCTTCTTTTATTTAAATCAATACAGCTTACACTAACTTTGTTGTGTGCCTTATGCATCATCTCAGCAAAGAAAAATTGATCAGGAAAAATGTTTTCCTGGCAAACCCAGATCTGAGTAATAGCACCATCTAGAGGCATCAGTCTCTGAAGTGACATTTAACCATAAATTATCTGAAGAGAGATATTTTTAAAGCTTTATTTTTATTACACTGTCATGAAGCACTCCAAGGAACTTCGAATTCTTCCTCAAAGCTTGTCTTGCTGTCCTCTTCAGTGTATTGAAGGGCTGGGAATATTGGGCTTTTTTTGTTTTAAGTTTTTATTTCTCTATTGTAATATAAACACAACAATATAATTGATCAACAAATCAAACTGAAGGAATTCAGAACCACAACTGAGCACTCATAACTATACCTGACACTTGGTTTTGGAGTATTACATAATCATGCTAATAGTTTTAAAGTTAGCTATTTCTGAAATTTAAATGGTGAAATAAAAAGAAACAGAATTTGCTTTTCTGGGGGTTCTTAATTTTCAAGCAATATTAGGCAAAGCATACACCTGCAATACAGAGCAAGTCAGACAACTTGCAGAGAGAAACGAAAAGAAGGTGCAGAGCAAGCCAATCAAACTCCATCTCTTCCCATGGAATGACAAGAAAAACAGCTTTGGGAAATAAATCCCTGACAGTTATCACAACCTGTAGGGAATTTCCCCACAGAGCTCTTAAAATTTGAGCACTGATGTACACTAAATGCAAGTGAGGGTTGTCACAAAAAGGTGATTCTGCTTAATTTTCAGCTAATCAGCTTCTGTTCACCATGCAGCTATATAAACCCTCCTCCCAACTTCAAGAAGCATCAAAGACAGCAGTTTGGTTAGTTTATCCCTTATCTTGCAGGTTTAAAAGCCCTATCGGTTTCAGGTTGATTGAGGAAAAGGGCACAGTACATCCCAATGTGTTACAGTTCCTTGCAAAACTGCAGTGAAATAGAAAATAAGTAACAAAAAGCGAAGGGAGAGAAAACAACAGCACTTGCCTTCTCATTTTGCAACTTGATATTAAAACAAACAAAAAACCCACACTGTCTTACATTCCTGTGAAACTTCTTACCATGGGACACAGCAATTGGGAAATGAGTGGATTCACCCCAGGTTAGGCAGAACGTAGGTCAAAACCTTACAACTTGCCACAATAAGGCTTGGTGCCAATATCTTTAATGACTGCCATGAGGAGTCTATTGAGTTGTCTCCTTACTGTGAATATTATTTTACATAATTGTAGAATTATAGAATCATTAACATTGGAAATGACTTTCAAGATCATCAAGTCCATCCGTCTGCTAAATCCTAACAGGAACACTAAACCATGCCCTGAGTGACACATCTAGACATTTTTTAAACACC
>JAAGNO010020344.1:0-20707 GCA_033439905.1 Ceryle rudis
GAATGCTGAAATGGATGATCTTGCAGTATCTTCCTCTAAGGAAAGCAAGACTAAGCAGTAAAGGTCAGACAAACTGTGTGAGCTGGATAGAAAGCAAGTTGTGAGGAAAAGAAATGATTGCTGAATCTCCCAGGCTCAGTGTAAGCAAAACAGCAGTTTTGGAGTGAAAGAGGAACTACCCTGCTTTAAATATAGTCACATTACTATGCACTGGTACTTTTCTGGGGCAGGACAGATTTTTTTTTTTTTAAATAAAACTTAAAGAAATTGGCCTTCAAGCTTGTGTGAAATGTCTCTACTGAGTACAGTGTAAGTTCAGCATGACATACAAGATAGAAAAGGGCAGATGAGACTGCAGTGTCTCACAAAAGGGGAATTTAATACAATACAAAACTTGAGTTGAACAAAATTTGATACATTACTTACGAAAGTCATAAGAACTTTATAAAACTGAATTATAGGCATAAGTTCTATGCCTATATTGCTGCAAAGAGGGAGGCAGTGGTGAAACATGCTTTTCTCGTTAGCAACAGTGAAGCTGAAAAGCAGTAGTTTAATCTGAAAGTGAACTCTTTTCCTCTTGTACTTAGATTACAGGTAATAATCAGTATTGTGGAGGGGGACATTATTTCTAACCATCTCTAAGATGGGCGTGTGTGTGCAGCTGCAGGCAAGAGGGCATCATATCTCAGTGAGATAGGGTGTCTCATCCTCTCTGCCTGTGATGGTGCAGGGTGCTGCCTCTAGACAGACAGCTCAGCCTACCTTCTTTCTTTTTTTTCTTTTTCCTTTTCTTAAACGGCTGAGTTATTAGCTTGACAACTCTGTTTTCAGCAGGCTTAAGTGGCAGTCTTTCTTTACCACCTAGTAGAGAAAGGCATCACGAAAATGGGAAAATGCATCCCGGCACGATTGAAGAGAGGCCAGGTGTGCTGAACCGTGGAGCCAATCCAGCCTCAGTGACTCCATCAGTGAAGCTTCAAGCAATCAAGATACCATGTTGAGATCATTAAGCTCAACACCTGGACAGATGGAAACATCTAGGCTTCTCTGGTGCCAAGGGCACACACAAAATCAGCGGCTTCAGCTCTAAAATAGCTCATGAATGCCATGGCTGCACTGGTAGCTGTGGCTCATGTGTTCATCAGGTTTCACCTGAGCCATGCTGTGCTCATCCCTGCAAGCAACTGGAGAGAGGGGAGTAGTCATTGTGGCAGGAGCAAAGCTTTAAATCCAGTACAGAGGTCACTCACTTTCACCTAAATCTCTCCGGTAGGCTGTTTGGCTAGCAGGCACAAAGAGGCCACAGCACTGGTGCCCTGCTGCTGCATTTTTCTGCTGCTAGGACACTTCTGTCCCATCCTAATTTGGATGAATGACAAGCTGGAAAGTTCTTTTCGTATGTCACTAGAGGCTTTGCTTCTTTCCCAACTAGCTCTGCTTTTGCTAGAAATCCTGCTCACCCTGCAGCTAGTAGCAAAAAATTCAGAAGAAGTTGTTTGGGGTGTTTGCTCCTTGTTTATTTGCCATTTTCCATGCTAATGCTTAAAGGCTAAGGGTTGGTGTGTCCTTGTCATCCCTGCTGTCCTTTTCTGGCATGCAGCAGTTTGGATTCACACTTAACATCCTGTGTCTTGTTTCTGCCAGGCTACAGACCCTGACAACATGAATGCTTCCTCAAACCATCCATACCAGAAACCTCCAATTTAAAATGCATGTGCTTTGTAAGAAAAGACCTTTGAATTAGGAGGGGGATATCAAACAAAAAAAGTCCCACCTCTTCCTGCAGTTCAATGAAGCATATTATTATGTATCTTGGAATTTACATGTGATGTAACAAAGTAGAAATAACTTCAGTGATTTTAAGGTGTTGGGGTTTTGGGGTTTTTTTTTGGTTTGGTTTTTTGGATTGGTTTGGGGTTTTTTTTTTGTTTTTTTTTTTTTTTTGGTGGGGGGTGGTGGGGTGGAGGTGACATTTTTGGAGGAAACAGGAAGCTTTATGATGCAAATAATGATTTCCAGGGCTTGCCTCCATTGTGGCTAATAAAGAGCTCATTATAAAAATTGGTGTCAGGTGACTGAAGTTCCTTTTCTTGTCCCTGTGCACAAGCAATCACTGAACTTAGTAAAAATGACTAATGATAAAAACTATCTGAATTATTTATTACATGTACCTCTCTGATTTATTTAGATTTTTGTGCTTGTAAAGCAAAATGGGGAGGGGAAAGAATTTATGGCAGTAATTAGATGGAGGGGTTTTGGTGAGATTCCCCTTGTGACTATTTTCCTGATAATAATTTTACTTTCTCTGTGCTTGGTTAAACTCTTCCTGCTCTGATGATGGAAAATTTAAGACCATGCAAACATCAGGGGTAATAATTGGCTTCACTGTGATGGTGCTTGTTGCTGAGCACTTGTGGGATAGTGAGTTCTGCCCAGCTAAGCACATTACTCCCACTGCACTGCCTCTCCAGTGCCACACCACCCCAAGTCACTCTGTCCTGCAATCAAAAATTCCCCCAGAGAAGGCAGTACATCCCCCAGAGGTTTTCCATTTTAAACAGATTTCTGAGGTAGGCAGGAGGAATGGCTCACCGAGCTCACCAAAACGTGGTGAGTCACCCACTGCATGTGCCCATGAGCAGTGTCCATTCCAAACCACCAGTGATGTAGTGTCAGTCCTAGAAGGGACCATGACGGTGAAGTGCTGGTGTGTTTCTCACAGGCAGGGGATGACAGTTCCCACCCCCACTGCAGAAACATTGGTCCTGTTTCTGGGTGGGATCCCAGGTCATGCAGAATCCTCTCTGCCTGGGAAGGAAGATGGCTGGTCAGGCAAAAGGAAATCCTGTCTGGTGTCAAATCCACTCAGCTGGCCCTGTGCCTGGCCTGGCTCTCATGCCTGGAAAGGGTCCTGGTCAGAGCACTAAGTGCAGCATGTCCAAAAAGCCTCGCCCCCAAGAGGTCCTGCAGGTTCATCCTTGAATGAACCTGGGAAATTGCTCCTCTTCAATTGTTGCCTTGGAAAAAAGTCTGTAGGAGTAAGTGGGAATCAATCTAAGACATTAAAAAAGAACAAAATGCACTGAGTTGCGTATATGTTAAATAGACTTTAGCACCCTCAGAATTCCTATGAGATGTTAATTGTCTTTCATTTAAGAGATCAGTCATGTCAATCTCTGTCTTTTATAGCTCTGAAGAAGGGATTGGCCATCCAACAGAGCAGGGCTTCCCAAATACCTGTGTATAAAAGATTAAAGCATTAAAATAATTTTCACTAATTTCCTTCAAGGACAGATTTCAAGATTTTCCTCATTTGTTGTTTTCTTTGGTACTGCAAACCAGATATAGGAATCCAAATGATTCCTTTAAATTGCTGGATGTTAAGAACCTGGACCAAAGTTTGTCTTTAAGCAGTGGGATTTAGGCTGTGACCATTCCCCTACTGCAGTTCCATGTTGCCCTAAGAGGAGACACAGCAGCTAGAGATGACTAGGACCACCTGCCACAAAGGCACATTTTCTAGCAGGAAAACCTCTGCGGGCTTTGCTGCTGGTGGAGCAGGTGCTGTGGGCACAGGCTGCAGTCCAAGGAAAAGCCTTTAACAAGGTGACACAGCCTGAGTGTGAATCACCTGCAAGGAGAAAAACTGTCATAAAATGTCAGACTTTAACAGACTTTATGTGAAACCCCTCTGGTTTATGCTGCAGCAATTGATCTTTCTGAAGTCCTAAACAAAGGTGGAGACAGCAGTCAGATGTGCTTCCCAGCCCGTACTTCTGTGCAAGTGAGCAATATCCCTCTGCCTGCCCTCAGGGATGGTGGGACACAAGGGGGACAAGAGGTGCAGGACTGCACCTGTGGTGCTCTACCTAGATGATACATGTGGTTTTTGGGCACCCAGGCTGCAGCAATCCCCTGCCACAAGGATTCCTTTTTCTCTGCTTTGCTGCTGCTGTTTGGCAGAGGACCAAACTATCAGCTTCTATCTTCTGCGATTGATGGATGAGGTTAATGCCGAAAGCATGCCATAGCTTCAATCTGAAGTTTCCATTACTTGAGCAAACCACCTGCACAGGTAACAACCTAGATGCCCCTTAAAAAAGAGAGAGAGTGTGACCAGGGATGTGATGTGAGCACTGCATATAGGAATATCCCAAACAAATGAAGTGACCACTGCTCTGGCCACCTCTCCATGGGTGGCTTGGTCTTGTGTGGATTTTATTTGTGTTAGCTTTCAAAATGATTGATGGTGAGGATGGTGAAGGTGCTCAGGTAGAGGGCTGCTGCTGCACCAGATCCTGAAACATCTGGCTTAAAGGGGTTCAATGCTATTCTTTTAGTAGGCAGAATCAACAAACTTTCAGCTGATGATCGCAGCTTGCTAGAGGTCAGGGGGACACTGGGATTCCTGGCCCCTGTGCCTGCATCCTGTGCCCTGTCTGCCAGGCAGGAAGCTGGGTTGGTCATAGCTTGGGCATGTGAAGCTGCGTAAAGTCCTATCAAACTGAAAATAGTCAGGTCAAAGGCACCATGCAGGAAGGAAACTGATGCCAGGAATTAGCACCTGATTAATTACTGACATCTCGTACATTGATGCTTCATCTGCAAAGGGAGACATCTCCTATACTCTCCCTACAGATACCTTCTGTAAAACTATTGCTGTGTTTTCTGTAAAACTACTGTTGTGTTTTCCTCCTTGAGTAGGTTGTGATTTTTCAAAAATTCAGAAGATATTTTGAGCATCTCATTGCTGGAGCCCACTGTTACTCTGAAACAACTCTAAGACTTCTTCCTGTCTCAAAAATTCACTCTCTGTTACCTGCTAAGCAAGTGAAATATCCAGTATTCTCAATCCCCATGGGTTATATCAGTACTATAAAGCCATGATAAAATACAGACTTCAATGATTAGTAGCAAGCTGTTTTTCCTCTCTCCAAACAATACAGAATCTGATAAACTGGGCTTCACAAGTCTACACTCTGGATTTTAGACTGATGAGAGAGAAATCTGGTTGCATGTGTAAGTCTGACTTGAGCAGCAAGCAAAAAAAAAAAATCAGAATTAAACCCCTCCTGAGCTTCCCTTTCCTCAGATGGTCTCTATCAGGTGCAATCTGGCACAGCTTTGGGGAAAAGAACTTTCCCAGTCTTTGTATGGAGTGACTGGTCTCATCCCTGGGAGTCACATTCGTGTTGTGTTTGGTTTGCTTCTGCTGGCTGCAGACATTAACCTTGCAATGGCAGGAAACCAGGCAGAGATAAACAAAAAGAGCCAAACTGACAGAGGCTGTGTGAGTTCAGGCTATTTACAGAACTTTCAACACAGAGGCTTTGAAATTACAAAAAAGCATCGTAAAAGGAAGTCCCGTTGCTAAGTGACATTAATTGCCTTGTATAAAGCTCCAGGAAGAGAGGAGAGAAACCTCTTCCCCTACTTTCAAGTAAGAAATACTTCTGAGAATTACCCATAACCCAGGCACCATAACTGCCTCTGAGTACATTGGAAGTGTCTCAAGTGATGTCCTGTCTGAGAGCAGCTTTCCATGACCGTTTGGATGGGATGGCCACTGATGAGACTGTGTGGGCAGGTGAGAGCCACCTCTCCTCCTCCATCTGGGCATTTTGAGGGAGCTGAAATGCATCAGCAGGCTGCACCTCTAGTCTGGGTGGGTGAGAATTGTGAAAGAAACCCTAAATTGCCATGACAAGGAAAAAAACCATAGGTCTGGTTCAGCCAGTTGGCTTGGCAACATGAAATGATGTCTCCACACAGCCTTGACTGCTTCAATTCACTTCTTAAGTTTATTTTTTCTTTCTCCTCCATTCACATTAACAAATTCTTATCTGTTCATTTTGCACTGATGGTCTTTGACAAGCACCCATGCAGCTGCAAGGTAATATCTTGTGCTGGTTATGACTGCATGTGAGGTAACAAGGTAAAATGCATGCTTCTCCAGTTGGGAATATGTTGATACCTTAAATATATTTTGCCACAGGGTAACACCTGTTCCTTTGTCCTCACCATGCTTCAGAGATACGGCTCTGAAGTTCTTACACTTGTAGTGATTTTGGCTATCTTGCCAAGTGTGAATCCTTCATCAGTCTGGTTTGCTGATGGGAGAACAAATCAGCCTCACTGCTGCAGGTCAGGGTTTTGTTTTCAGTGTTGCTGCTGGGAGCCAAGGCTGTGGTTGAGTGGTGATAATGAGCTGTTTCCATCAGATGGTTTTGAAGGCGGAAGTACTTTCTACTCAACTGGACTAACAATGTGTAAAAGAGGCAAGTGGTCCTGCTTGTGCAGAGCAATTCCACAGTGGTCCTTGCTGGAGCTTTGCCTCTTTTGCCCACTGACCTTAGCAGATACCAGTGACCTGGAGTCACAAGACACCTGTTCAATCCACTCCAGATATCCAACCTGCTCTAACATATGATTTTGCACACATTTTTTTTAATATATAACGATACTTAGTCTCCATTTGCAAAGGTATGTGCAAGAAGAATTTGCCAAATGTTTAGAAAGTTTGTGAGATCTGTGTCAGAGACAGGCTGAGAAACACCTCAGCCCCCTGAAATGCCTGGATGAATAGCCTACAGTACTGCCAGCGGTAACTCTTTGCAGGCTGGTCACTAGTCTTTTGAAAATATTTCAGTCTTCAACAAGATTTCATTGCCATCAGAGAAGACACATCAGAGCTTCACACTGTGCTTCGGTGTTAATTCTTTGAGTATTGCTGTCCCTCCAAAATATCAGTTGCTTGCATAGCAAAGCCATAAGCTATCAATACATTCCTCTTCCTTTTTGCAACAACTTTAAAAAAAACCCAGTGAAATGCTCAAAAGACTGTACCCCAGTGGTCTATGCTCTCCAGAGGATGGGAGAAGCTGAACAACAACTCCTCTGTTTGGCCTGTAGTGGGGAAGTCTTGGGATGGTTAATCTCTCTAGCCTAAAAAGAAAGGGAGTAGCTGTGGGTCATGCAGCTCATTCTTTCTCAGGAAACCATCCTCCCGCAGGCAATGACGACGAAGTCTCACCAGGGTGGTGTTGACAGACAGTCAGTGCTTCCTCTGGCATCAGGGCCCATTGCTTAATCACACCATCATTTATAGGCTTTTTCCTCTTGGTGTAGCTATATTTTCCTTGCTCTAATGTAGCTTATTTTTATTTTGCTGTTGGCTGGTCAAAACAATTGACACTTTCCTCCATGTAACATCCTCCACAGCATCCTCAGACTTTTTAGTGCTGCAGCCCCCATCCCCTCTGCTGCATTGCTATGCTGCCTGTTTGGCTCCAGTGGCTGTTGGTCAGGGACATCATCTCCAGCTCCTGGAGACAAAACCATCTTTAAGGAAGTGTTCCCAGCAGGTGCATGAATTGTAGTTTGTGAGGCTTCCATGCTGCTCCCAATTGCACTGCCTGAGGGCAGAGACATGTCTCTGTCAGTCTGCAGCTCACGATGGGAGATATATTTGCCTTAATCACATAAGAGTGGGTCTTAAAGAAACACAGGGGACTGGGTGCTGGCCCTGCATTTCAATAAACAAAGAGGTAGTAGCTCCTGAAGTTGTGCTGGTGTGACAGAAATAGCATTTTCTTTCAGTATGCTGCTGTTTGTGAGTGTTAAGCCTGTGCTGGACAGGGTTTGCCAGGCCTGATAAGATGGCACAGGGTAGGGGGCACAGTAGCACTGTAAAAGGGTCTTTTTTAGGTAAGTAGAAATAACTCTTTGAGAAGGAGTCTGGTAGGGTAAGCAATGGCAGAAAGTTAAATTCCAGATGAGATTTCTAGAATTTGCCTCCCATAATATCCATTTATTTGGGTTTACCACTTGTTTCTGTTTTCAGCTTCCTGAGAAGCATGAACAGTGTGTACATTGCTGTTGGACTAAATCCTGTGTTATCTGGTGTTGAGGAGTCATGCCCAGCATTGTGGCATGATCACTAGCAGGCAATTGGGAAGGTTCTTGCCCAGACAGAATAGGACTGAGGGAAGGGGAAAGAGATGGAGTATGTAACAGACTTAGTGGTTTACCCATTGCCAGAAGAGAATTAGGCCAGGTAATCCAGGGAGCCTTTATCTAAAGATGACTGCTTTTAGGTTTTCATCTGACAGCATTTTCCAAAGTCTTTCTTTTCTAGGTCACATTTCTAGTCCGCCATCAGCCCAGACCTCATCATGGCCAGTTGTATGGGATCTCTGTAGCGTACGCATCACCTGGGAGTGAGCTCCAGATCTCATGCCCATGTGTTGAGTGGGTGCTGTTTGCTAAGGCAACCCAGGATACCCTGAGCATGGTGAAGTAATGCAGAGCTCCCCTGATGTCCAAGGGCTAATTAATCTTCTTAGCATGGTTTATACGTTTGTGCACAATGCAGGTGAGTGCAGTTTCACCTGAGGAGATTGTTGCACCAGTGTTCAACGATCTACACTGGTGGCTTTTTGATAACTTGTGCAGTTTATGAGACATTTGTCAGAACTCTTAAGCCTGAAAGGTTTGTATTTTTGGAGATGACTCTAAGTGGTGGTAACAGTGCAAAACAAAAAAGTCATATCCATGATGCTGAAATCCACTTCTTGTCTCCCCACATAGCCGTCACACACTTCCAAACCTTACTATGAACTCCAAGCATGATCATACAGTAACCATATAAATATCACAGTTATATGACAAAAGTCAGGTGCAATGTACCATTTCTGATGGCTTTACACAAAGACATTTTTCTTTTTTTTTCTTCAGACCTGCAGGTCAGAGTGAAACTCTGGGATGGATGAAACTAACAAAATCCCCACTAGCACAGGCAGAGAAGGAGCAAATTGTCAATATTTTCCTACAGCTTTTCTGCCGGTTTACCGTTTTGCTCCACTTCTGATGCTGATTTCCACGAGATGGAGCTATACTAACACAGGCTGGCAGCAGTCCCTGGGGAACAGTATGCTACTGCTTATTTTGTTTTATTTTTATGTTATTTATGACAATATTTCTGAAGTGGGTAGGCTTTTATGACAAATCATCATCCAAATGAAAAAAAAAAATACCCAACAGAAAATGTTGGAGCTTGCTGTGCATTTTGACAGGCTGCATCATCAAAAGGCTCCTTGCAAAAATTGTTCCCAGGGGATGTAGGTGTGTTCAGAACAGCTTTGCCTTACACTGAGGCAAGCTGGTGGGATGTATATCCAGACCCACCTCTCCAGAGAGCTTATTTTGCCATGTCTAAGGAATCTTCCAATGCCGTGTGCCCTGGGGGCCACTCTGCATGTGGTCAGAGAGGTGGCCCTTTGACACCCACCAGCCTTTGCCCACAGCCTTGGTCTGCTCACCTCAGCCTGCTGGGGAAACTACCTGCCTTTGCTGAGCTGTAGTGACCCCATCATGCAGCATTTTTGTCCTTTTTACTCTAATTTTTTAATATAGTTTTGTCTGTTTCCATGCTCTGCCTTCTCTGCACTGCAACACCCGCTTGTTCCTTCTCCACTTTGCCCCCATCAGCCCCATTTCCCATTGAGTCACAATGCAGACAAAAAAATGTGTAAATGCTGTTCTGTGATGGATGTCAGCAAAACTCATGGCATGGCCTGGTTGAAGACCTGTGGAGCCAAGCTACTCCAGCCCCTGTTGTTTGGTTATGTTTTCGCACTGCAGCCCCTACAAACAGCAGCATCTCAGGGAGAGAGAGACTTTTATGTAGGGTGTTTCTACAGGAGTTGTCAAAATTAGTGTGAGGTTTAGATGCAATATTTGTAATGCTTGAAAAGAGGGTATCCTGAAAACCTCTTGCTCACTGCTTGCATTATGAGCTGTTTAGGGCTGGGCTGGCATTGTCACAGGAAGCTGGTGTTCATTTCCAGGCAGGAGATAAGCAGTATCTCTGTAACAAGGTGTTGCTGGCAACACACACCTGTCCCCCAGTGTTCAGCTATGCATGGAGCCGCTGGGCAGAGGCTTTCCTGCCGAGAAAGTGCCCAGCACCCGGAGCTGGTTCCTCCCCATGCCTGCCACAGCAGAGAGACAGCTGCTGCTTCTCAGCCACATGGAGTCTGAAATCCCCACTGCTGCGGAACCTGGCTAAGTGGAAACCACAGCATGATAAATAAGGGTCAGCTATATAGGGCACATGGGTGCCATCGGCAGAGCTGGTAACACTGCACCTGTCCAAATTCCCATGTGAAAACTTAATTTGCAAAGACCAGAGGGTAAATGTGTTTGGTGGTTGTTTCTTGTTTTTTAATAGTATGGCTTATTTAGACATAGCTTTAAAGGCCTAATTTTCATTAAAATGTGGGTCTATTTGTGCATGCCTAGCATGTAGTTACTGTGCACCTCAAGTGTGTGCACTTGACTTGCTGGCCCATCTGGCTCAGGTTTACACATGCAAGTGTCAATGTGGGTGCATAGACTTGCTATGAGCATATCCAAATACAAATGTCCATTTGAAATCATCTAAGAAAGCATGCAATATGAAATTGCCTGTGGGTGTTCAGGGGTGTAATTCTTGGGGTGGCAAAGTGTCCATATCTCTTTATTAATTTCACCACTGTGCAGATTCTCCAATAGAAATTGGTGCAGGTCCCAAAGTTCCTGACTCTGCCTCTGGGAGGGCTGCCCAGATGCAGAGAAGGAGGGAGGGCGAAGGCTGATTGTAGCACATGGGAGCATGACATGGGCAATAAGATTGTTCCAGGAGGAAGGGATGATTGAAAAAATTGGTGAGTCAAAGCAGATTATTTCCCTTGTGTGCAAGTGCCTGCTTTGGGCTAGCAGCCAAGCTGGAGCACAGCAGGGATGGATCATCTTGCTTAGCAGGCTCCCTGGAAGCCCACCACCCAGACCCAGGGAGAGCTGAAAACACCTGGTGAGGGGTGCCTGCTCATGGCCACAAAATGTACACAGAGTGATAGGTGATTCTGCTCTATGTTTCTTCACCAGAAACAGAATGAGGCATGTGATGACTCCTGCTGAACATCAGTGACACGGATATTTATTCCTTTCTTTGTGAGAAGAAACGGGAAAAAAAAATAGCAAAAAGACCTAATAAACCACAATATAAATATTATCATTTGAAAGGTCTGGGCTAGGAATTGCTTGGACTTCCATGAGTTTCACATGGCAGGGGTGTGTATGACTTAGATTAGTGATTATTTGAGACAGGATGTGATTGGACCTTAGGATCTGAAAGGACTACACTTACTTGTGAAGTCCTCTCCAGTTTTAACTTACTCTTTGAAAATGTTAAAACTACAAATTAATATACCTTTGTTCCATAGCATAGGACAAATTTTGCTAATTTTCTCCCACCTCAACTCAGATTAACTGCTTTTCTCCAGTGCTATTAATGACTCCTCTTTTTTAAGTAGTTCACACTGGTGTGTGCATGCACACACAAGGGAAGGCATGTGTTTCATAACAGCTTTTTGTGCTTGTGACTCAGAGCTGAGCTATTAAGCCATAACACATGGTTGACATCTGGAATTCACTTGGACATTTTTGTTATTTGAATATTGGTAGCCATGGTTTGCTACTGTCCTCCAAAATGTAGATTTCTTTTTATTCTCAGCTCATAAAAAAGGAGGATATTTTACTGGCCCTATTGGTGTCACTTGATCAATATATATAAAATATTTTGTCCAAGCTTGCTTAAAAATCACGTGTTCAGAGAGTTTGGCAGATAGATTTCTCTAGGGGAAGTCTCTGCTTTGTCTTCGGATTTAAAATGATCGATTACCATGACAATATTCAGAAAATTGCTTAGTTTTGTTCAGTGGGAGTCTGTGTGCTTGCTTAGAACACAGGCAGTCACCTGTTAGCTAGCAAACTGAGGGAAGAATTGCCAATGGATTGCCTTTGTGTTTGAATTTAATGTTACATTAATTTCTTCAAATGAATGTTTCTCATTCAGCTGGTTTTAGAGCAAGAATAAAATACATCAGCATTTGCTGCAATGTGGAACAGTTTGTCTTACCTGTGTCTCACAGGGAGCTTTGTGCTATTCCCAGAGATGTTTGCTGTGGTCTGGTATCATCCTGTGGAGATTAACATTTTGCATTCTCCTTGAAAATATTGTGGGGATACCAGTCAGGGTGTTGTAGTTAAGAAAGTGTTGAATCTCATGTTAATACTAAGGATTTAATGAAAGCAGACATCTATCTGCCACTGCTACGAGTCTCAAGCAAAAGGGGTGAATTCGTTTCTGTCTCTGGCTCAGAAAAGCATCTAAGCATATATTTCATTCCATCCCTGTAAACACATGTTTCGCTTTGGGGACCAGATGGTTTTTCCATTGACTTTGAGCAGGATGAGTCCCTGCTTCAGTGCCACTTCAGGAAGCAAGGAGGAGGTGCTACTTTAAGCCTATGCCAAGCCCTCTCTAAGAGTTAATACAGAGTGTCTTCAAGGCACCTTCTTTCCCTGATGAGGGGCTGCAAAAGAGGGGTGACTTTGCCACCACTAGGTTAAAGGAAGTGATCATGAAGGTTTCTGAGAGATGGGCAAATAAAGGTTTCTTGCAGAGTCTGAAAAGTCTTTGGTTACTGGAGTAAAAAGTGGCAGTGGTGGTGCAACATTGTGATGCCTTTGGGTGTTGTAGAAGAATTAATGTCATTTGATACAGGATTTTTAATGTGATTCAGTGTAAGGCCTCAGTCTCAGTGGGAAGGGCTTCACCCACACTTGGTCTATGGCACAGGTGACTCTGGTGATCATTTGACAGAGTGCCTGAGCTGTCAGATTTTCACTTTTTTTTTTTAAACAGTTTTGTGTCACACCTAGTCATGTCTACTTTATTCACATTACCTGGGTAAAAATGTCATAACAGGAAATAGTTTGTGCTTCTGGGATATCTGACTGTTACTGCTGTTTAAGTAATAACATCATGCCAAGGGAGTCTCTTTGTGACAGGTTGTGATGCTTAAACATATGATGACTGGAAGTGCATCCTGACCAGGAACCTTCACCCTCACAGCTGCATTTCACCACTGGCTGGACAGGGTGGATCCACATTACTCCATTCACCTGTCAAGATTAAAGTGGAGTCCTGGAAACTCCTATAAATTGATTTCTTTATCAGAAAGCTCCTGACCCTGAGCTGTACCCTTGCAAGAAGGTTTTCCAGTGCATATGGATATGTATGTTAATGTAACACTGTTGGCTGTGCCCCTGATTTTGATCAGGGCAGGTGGTGGCCCTGGGCAGAGGTGACAATGGCCAGAGCAGTCCCAGCCTGTATGGAGCCCAGAGCAGGAGAGACTGCCCCGGTCTATTTCCCTGAGCTGGTGTGCAAACATGGCTGTGTTTAGCTGCTGGAAGCTCTGCTAATTCATTATGTGGGTAGACAAAAGTGCTGTGCTATAAACAACAATTAAAACTATGCTGTCAGACTGTCAAAATCAATCTCAGTTTTGGATATGACCAGACATCCTACTCTTTTTCTCATTATGAGGATTAGAGCTTATTATTACAGCTATCTGGTGATTCTGATTGTCAAATTCTGTTTTCAGTCACTTTGTAGCTTTTTATAAAGTATGAGACCTTGATTTGAGCACTTCCTCATCAGATCTCTGGGTCAAGCTGATATGGCTGGAAAACTTTAGTCAAACCAGTTTGGCCATTTGTAAGCATAAACCTTGTGCACATAAATCTTGATGCATACCATCCCCTGGAGCTCCCCAAGCTCACTGCATCCTTTGGGGTGGCTCAGTGGGGCCACATTCCCTGGGACTTGCATCAGCCTGTCCCAGTGCCTCTGATACTGACTAAAGTGTGCACCAGCCCTGTGGAGCCCAGCACTGTGCTCCAACTTGGAGATGGGTAATTTCTGCTTCTCCCATACAGGGTGAGATGGCAACAGGGGACTGTCTTTGAGTCTGGTCACCACTGAAGATCACAGTTTTGGCTTTCGTCTTGTAAAATGAAAATAAGTAACTCCCACACCCCCTTACACCTTGCCCATCTCCCCAGGCTGCCATGAAAATTAACATGGTTCTGAAGCACTTGTGTACTGTAGTGGCATGGAAGAAAACCAGGCAGAAATTAATTAGTCTGTCTTCAGAGCAGAGTTTTAAGGATTATAGAAACAAGCCTGTTAAACATTAAAGAGAAAGTAAAATGCTCTGTGCTTGGTCCTCTCCCACCCTGGGTACTCCATGACGTGTTTTCATTGAAAAAAAAAAAAAAAAAAAGCTATCATGTTAATGAAAAGCTATGCCAGAATGCATATGTACAAGTGGGTAATTGAAGGATGCTGAATGACTGCCAATTTGACATTACCTAACTAGCTTGATTTTTCAACCATAGTAATGTTCTTGTATTTAATTTGGGGGGGGCATGCCATATAAAAGAAAAATATTTTAGAAAAATAGCGTACTGAGCAGAGTAAATTACACCAGTAGGGTTTCTTGTTATTCTATGCCTGAAGAAGACAATGATAAAGGATAGTAAACAGAGCAGAAAAGCAATAGTGTGTGTATCATATATAAACACGTACTGTAACAGCAGTGATCTGTCTGGCATAGTAATGAAGTCAAGCATTTGGACTAATATGATTTCACAGCAAGAAATGATAGTAGAGATCTGCTGCGCTGAATCTGTATGAAATGGTTGGGACCTATCCACATGAAACTACAGAAAAGGTTAAACCTTAATTTTATTAAATGGTGAGTCACAGCAGATGGGGTCACCTTGTGGCTTTTCTAAATTGCTAGCTTTCCTTGTTTACAGCTTGTTATTTATTAGAACTCTGCACAGCTCCATGGACTGCATGCAAGTACTGGGCTGACAAATTCATGGTGCTAGCCCTCTTGACCAGCCTCCTGACCTTACTCTTGTACTGTGCTGTCAACTGCCATATTTGAAGACATCACGCACTTTAATCTCTCTGGTTTCCCCCAATATACATCTGATAGAAAAAAAAAAAAGACAGTCCTGCCCTCTTCTTGCAGCTGGAAAGGCCTGGCACAAGACTGTGTTGATTGTTCAGCAAAATGGGAGTGGATTTATATCCCCAGATCTCCAAGCACCTTAGAATACTAACTCCTAATCTGATCTCCACTGTGACTGTTCCCCTCTTTCTTTGGGCTAGCACCCTAAATGACTCATTTCTCCACTCATCCCTTGAACTGTGTTGTTTTCAGACTTCCCTTTCTGAACTAGGCCAAAAGCTTTGGCCCTTTAGAGGTAGTTTCCACTCAGAATTACTTCTGCTGGGACACCTTTGAGGAAAGAGAAAAAAAAAAGATCAAAAATAGGAATATCAAACAACACACAATGTAATTAACCTTGAATCTGTTGGAAGGTCACCTTATTTGTAAGACAATTTGTAACCATTAAATTGGGCAAGGGCAGATAGGCATTATTACTTGATCTTATCTGCATTGCCCTTGTTGCCTTTGATCTCTATTTGTCCTTCCCCCTGTTTATTTATGCTCTTTCAGGGCTTGCTTCAAAGTAGGCTGAAAAGCCTTTGGGGCAAAGACCAATGGTGCTGTGGTAGATGAGAAGGACAGACTGACCTGACTCCCTTGTCTGCTGGCCCAGGTTTGACTGTGGGAAATGCATGAATGCTGCACCGCTGATGGTAAGGATGGGTAAGTCCACCCTCTGAGTGGGGAAATTTACCTGTCACCATGCCATGGTCAGGGACTGAGTTTGTCTGAGCAGCTTATCTGAATCGTGTGGTGGCCAGGGGAGTAGCTGCTTGGGACACCTTTGCAGCAGCCAGGAGACAGCCCGGCAAGTACTGTGACTTGTTATTGACCAGAAACCTCAGCAAAGGGACACAAAAGAATCTGCCGTTACTAAAAATCACCAAACAAACACAGAAACGTCAGATGTCTGTAGCTTTAGCTTTTGCATTGTTTTCATTCCAAGGGGATGTTCATGAAGAGTTTCAGTTATTCTCTGTAGAGGCATTGATCTTCAAGACACTCTCGAATACATAGTTATTGTCACATTTTACATAGACCAAAAGAATAGTGTAAGGAAAAGCCAGAGATAAAAACGCCAATAGAACAATGTCAGAAGATTACTCTAGAAAAGTACATTGATCTTTTTAATGCTTTTAATTGTGTTCAGTGCTTCAGGGAATAAATTGTGTGAAGAAACTCTTGTAATGTTAACTTAGGGAGGAACAATTCTGAGAGAACCAGGTCTTAAACACATGGCACAATGCAAAAGTACAAGCCGAACCAGAAATGCTGCTTACAATGCAAAATATCAAGCAACAGAGCACCAGTAGCAATATTTTCCCTAATCTCTAGACTCCATTAGTGTGGTTTGGGGATATCTTACCTTTTCTTGACCTTTGACTTTCCTCAAAGTCAAAGCAGTGGCTATTGATCCATTTTAATGTGAGGTTTCTTCATTTGGATTGGAAATTCCTTGGGTGCAGGTCTTTACAACTCTCTCCAGTTAGGCATGATGGCTTATCTTTGAGAAATTGTCATCCCTTACTGGTGATACCTTTATTTCTATTTCACCATAAGTGAATGATATTGAAGACTGGACTGGGGTTTTATAATCAGAGGGGAGGGGTAGGTGAAATCATTAACAATAAACCTGTCCTATTCTACAGGGAGGCTAGAAAACTGGCGAATCAAAAGTGAAGACTGTTGTAAGAGGTTTGGCTGAGGTTAGTTTTTGTCCATCACTACTCATCATTTTCATAAAGTAGAGACAGATTATTATATTTGCTGACAACACCAAAGTGAGAGTGCTATGAGCACATCTCAGGAGGGATTTGAATTCTAAAGGATCTCAATGAATTAAAGATTTGGGATGAAAAAGGGTGACATAACTCAGTAAAGACAAGTCCAAAGTTCTGTTTTTCTCAGAAGCAATGACATAAATGGGCACAGATAGGAAAGGGCTAAAAGGCAAAAATTTGGCATAAGTGGCTCTAGGGTGTGTAGTTCGTTGCAAGGTGAACATGAGGCAATGTTATCTTCCAGTTATCCAGTGGTGAAAATGTGCCATTAGGGATAATAGTATGAGCTGTAGGAGGATGTGCTTAGCTTGTGATAGGACAAGCCAGCTCAAGGGCTGTGATGACAGTAGAGAAGCCAGACATCAATTGGAAGAAGTCCACAAAAGACTGGTAAGAATCCTCAGGTGTGCAGCAGATGTTGAAAGGCTGAGGCATTTTCAGCACAAAGAATGGGAGACTAAGGTGGGAAGAGAAAAATGTTTCAGTGCTGCAACAACGCTGAGGAGTAAAGGATTAGCAGTTTGCAAATAGTAGTGAAGAAGTTTCTGATTTGAAAATGGGAAACACTTTCTGATGGTAATGGTGGTGAAATGTAGGAATAGGGTGCCAGTTTTCAAGAACAATTGGAGATACATCTCCCAGTAATGATAGTGAAGCAGCTGTTTCTGCCTTGGGACAGTGGTAAGAAGTTTATAGATTTTCAAATCCTTTTGAGCTATAAGCATCTATAATTCTACAATGCAAATATTTCAAAGTATTTTGCACTGAGCAAACTGCTAAGAAGATACCCTGGCTTCAGGTTTCTCTTGCTTGGTATGCTTAGCATCAGGTAATGCAGCTATAGCAGTGTGTCTTGGCTTATTTTCAGGCATGGTGGTGCAAAACAAAAGAAAAAATGAGAAGATAAGAAGTTTATCTTCTGGAGAGGAGTTTCTTCTGCAATTAATTATGGCTGCTGTCTGACAGGAGCTGAATAAGGTATCTTACCACTTCTAATATGGCTTTATCATGAGCTCTGAATGTCAGCGCTCTCAGTGGCTCCCATTTTTTTCTGTCTGTTGGCCAAGGTCATACTAGACTTCAAGGTATGTCGCCTGGCTGAAAAAAGGTAAATATCAAATGCAACCTGTTGGGAACTTGATTGAAACTACAGTTTGTTTTGGAAATTAAATTTCTGTAAGTCTGTTTTGTGGTAAAATATGAACAATGATGCCTACAGGGGAAACAAAAAGCTAAGAATAGTATTAGTAAGAATGTGGCTTTGGTGGTTTTTCTTAGTAAAGAGACAAATGAGCAAGATGTAGCTTGTAAAATGGGAAGAAAGGCAGCTGGGTGTAGGGGAGAATTTTGAAAATTCCCAGTAGGATCTAGTGCTTTGGGCATGTGAAAAGGTAGTTTGGATTTGGTAGCTCTTAACTACCAAAGAGAACTGTGTTCTCAAACTGAAGCAAGACTTACCTTCTCAGATAATACTTTTTTTGAGTGTGTACTAAATTTTAAGCAGTTATCTGGGGCTAAGTTAAATGTGTTAAGTATGCATCTCAAATATGATGCTTCCAGCTTTAGTGCAATTTCTCTGGAGTTGCATGCTGAAGAGTTTCAGATTTTTTTTTGTGGGACATGGAAGCATCCATTAAGAAGAAGAGATTTCAACCATTTCCATTAAAACTGAACAGTTCTATGAAATCAGGTAGATTTCCCTGGAATTTCACAAATAAGGGAGAATGGTTAACATTTCTCTGGTGAGATATTTGAATTATTTTTAAACATTCCAACAAGTTCCCCACCCTACCCCCAACTGAACACAGAATACTGCCGTAAAATAAATATGTAAAAATAATACTAGGATGCTTTGATTTTGTTGATTCCAGGATGTTTGGATGACTGGAAACAAGATGTTATTGTAGAACCTGCTTTGTTCAAGAAGTGGTAACTTGAAGGGCATGATCCAGTCTGATGGGGAAGAGATAAGGTCTTACACAGCTCTACTTTGAAGCTTCCTCACTTCACAGCTTTTCCCCATTAAGAAGATCAAAAAGAAGAACCAAAGTTGCCCTAGTAAGCCAGATTTTGAACCACACAGATAGGAAATTATGCCTGATAGTGAAAAGTATTCCAGGGCTTCCACCAACTATCTCCAAAGAACAAGGTTCCACCTCCAGATGCTCTCTGTTCCTCTGACACTGCCCTGGGATATCCATACTGCCTGCAACTGCTCATTGAAAGTGGTCAGCAGAGGACTGCAGCACAGCTCCCAAAAGTATTTCATTGGACACAGTGTGGATGCCCATTCTCACACGTCTGTTCTTGAAGTGGTGGAGTATGCATGATGCCTTTTTTCTGGTGTGTGCAGAGCTTAATGTAGAAGAGCTGTGCACAGTTTCTGCTGTGGATGTTGCTCAGTGTGTTGCCACATTCTGCTCAAAGAGCTCTTTCCCGAAGAAGTGGTGGGATTAGTGCAGGCTGCCAAACCTGAAAAAAATAGTCCCATAGCAGAACAGAATTAGTTGACAATTGTGACATGTCATTTCCATTTCTTCCTCATCTTTACTAACTGAACTGTTAATTTTCAACCACAAGCTCCTCCCTAAGAAGAATTTACAGCAAAGCTGGTGAAAGAAAGCACCGTTTGCTTGATTCACTGTTTACACAGAATTGGCTCCAGACCATAGATCCCTATCAGATAGGGGCTGTGTGGAGCTAATGCAGTTATGACTCCATCATATCATGCATTTTAAGTGAGTGCATGTAAATCCTAAAAGACAAGACCTAATTCTGTTGTACCATTTTCCTTTTTTTCACTGGGGAGTGCAGCTTCCATTTGCTGACAAATATTTGCTGAAGACAAATAAGGCAAAGCAGGTCTCCCGTCTGCCTTAAAGCACTGAAGCCAAATTTAGTATGTGCCTTCATGTACATCTGTTATGTTTCACTAAACTTGCAGTCCGGCCTATCAAACAACTACAGTGGTCTGACCAACTATTTCTTCATAGGATGGTTTGAGTTGGAAGGGACCTGAAAGATCATCTAGTTCCACCCCCCACTGGCAGGGGCCAGCTGCTAGACCGGGTTGCTCAAAGCCCCATCCAGCCTGGTGTTGAATACTTCTAGGGATGGAACATCCACAACTTCTCAGGGCAATCTGTTACTGTGCCTCTCCACCCTCACAGTAAATCATTTCTTCCTCATCTACTCTATATCTACCCTCTTTCAGTTTGAAACTGTTACCCCCCATCCTGTCACTACACTCCCTGGTAAAGACACCCTGCCAATCTTACCTGTAGGCCCTCTTAAAGTACTGGTAGGCCTCTTTAAGATCTCCCTGAAGACCTCTTTTTAACCTCTTCTCCAGCCTGAACAACCCCAACTCTCTCAGCCTGTTCTCATAGGAGAGGTGCCCCAGTCCTCTGATCATCTTTGTGGCCCTCTTCTAAACTCTCTCAAGCAGGCTCATGTCTTTCCTGTGCTGGGACCCCTATAACTGAACACAATACTCCAGGTGGGGTCTCACCAGAGCAGAGAGAGGCAGAATCACCTTCCTGGACCAGCTGCCCACACTTCTTTTGATGCAGCCCAGGATAGGTTTGGCTTTCTGGGCTGTAAGCACATGTTACTGGCTCATGTTCAGTTTTATTTCCGTGAGCAGCCCCAAGTCCTTCTCTGCAGGACTCCTCTCAACCCATTCATTGCCCATCCTGGATCTTTGCTTGGGATTGCCCTGACAGGTGCAGAACCTTTCACTCAGCCTTGTTGAAGTTCATGATGTTCGCATAAACTTGTGCTGTCTGTTGTCCATATCTATGGTACTGGGTGAAAGCTTAATGGTGTTAATATTTTCCCATTCATTCCATTCCAGATAAACCAGCCATCTCCAGAGGCCTTTGGCTGCCTTCAACCTCCCCATGTGAAAGGCTGGGGAAGGCTGGTGCATTTGGAAGCCAATGGGCATCTTCTTGGGTGCTTCCAGACTCTCTGAGCAGGGCTGGGTATCATAAGATCAGGATATTC
>JAAGNO010020345.1:0-14835 GCA_033439905.1 Ceryle rudis
CCGGGACAGCTGTCAAAAGAAAGCTTAGATTGTCTCACCTGTTTCCCCCAGAACCCCTTTGCACTCTACCCCAGCCCCCAGTTTTCTTTTTTCCCCCCTGGTCCCCCAAGTTGTGCCCAGGGCTGCACACCCTTTGCACCAACCCCATCCACCACCCCCCTGCCCACCCTCCCCTGCTCTGCTTTCACTTGGGAATGTGACCTTGCTCTCTAGATTATTTACAGACAAAATATTGCTGCAAGCCTGTGGAAGGGTTTTCTGTTGTTTGATTGGGTTTTTTTGTAAAGATGACTGAATTCCACAGAAAATGAATTATTTCAGGGGTTGTGTGGGGCCTGGTGGGAACGCTTTGCTGTGTTTGGGAATAGGTTGCCTGAAACCATCTCTCCTGGCCAGTGCAGAGATGTGAGAGGCTTTTCATTTCCCTACCTATAGTTTTGGGTTTCTTAAGAGAAACACCCCCTCGCCTCGTGGAAGGCAGCCAGGACTGGGCACGAGCAGTAATAGGGCTATGGCACGCATGTAATGGGGACCTGTGCTCCTTCCTGAGGTGCGCATGAGCTGGTGTGTAGTGCTGGTGGGGGGAAGAGCAGAAGCGGGGGCTCCTTTCTGTGATTCCCCATCCTGCACCCCTGGAGCTCTCCACTTCCCCTCGCTTGGGAGCTCCTTGGTCTCCTGCTGTGCTTGTAGCACAGGCTGGGTTTGCTGAGGACCTCAGACAGCGTTGTCACATCCGATCGGAAGTGGTGGTGGGCTGATATCTCCTTTTCTTTGTTTTTACTGGCAGGACTAACAGCTGCCCTTTTCCCCTCTGCTGACAATTCTTCTGTCTAGCTTAACTTCTGAAAGCCTCATAGTGTTGTTTTCCCACTGTGCAGAGACCTTATGCCTTTGACCTTGCACCTCTGTGGTACCCTTTGCGTGGCCTGCTGGAGGCCATAAAGCTGTTCATTGCACACAATAATGTGAGTCATTAGGTTCAAGTAGTGTTGGCTGGTTTGGATGGGGCTGAGAGGGGTCCCGGGCCTGAGCTGGTTTTCTTAGGGGGTCATCACAAGCCTTTGGGTTCCCTGTAGTTGTCCTAAATAAGGCTGTATACTCCACTTTTATTTAAGAGTAAGCACAACAGCTGTCAACAGAGCTAAACTTGAGCACAGAGAGGGCATTTTGCTGTGGAAAGAGTGCTTACACCAAAATACCTCAGTCTGGCTCAGCATGTGCCTTGGCTTGATCTCTCCACAGACCAAGCTGGGGCTGCTGATGAGTTGGCAGAGGTGTGGTCTGCTCCTTCCTGAAATGGGCTACCACCAGGAAATCTGTCTCTGGCAAATGTGGCTGCAGGGGATGACCACAAAGCAGGCAACTGCAAAACCTGTTAGTGCCAGTCTTCTGTAGTAACTCCATCCTTCCCAGCTTGCAGTGGTGGGGGTCTCATCCAGGCCCTCATGGAAGCATTGAGTGTGGGATGCACATTAGCCAGCAAGAGGATGCTGAGGGAATAGAGGTAGTATGTGTCTAGTGACTTTGATCAACCAAAGAGGTTCATTCTGGTGGTGGTTTGGAGGCCCATCTTGGAGCAGCTTCATCTGGAACTGCTTTGATCTGTGTGCTGGTTTGGGCAATACAGAGCACCCTGTGCAAGTCATAAATGAGCATACTGACTATAAATAAGGGCAAAAAAATAGGTTTCGTTTAATGAAATTCTGAAGTTTTCTTTGCTGAAAAGCCAAGGGGATGAAGGCTGGGACAAGGAAGACAAATGGAAGAGGGTTTATTATTTTAGTCAGATCCTTGACTTGTCTGCAGCCAGTATGTTCAGTGGCAGGGTGAAAACGTATTAGGTGAGAGACAAACATACCCACTGCGATCAAGCACAGAGCAGTAGGGCATCATGAGGCCATGTCTGTAGGGGTTGCTTGCTCCTTACTGATGTGCCTGCTGACCTCTTCATGAAAGCAGCCCCTTGCCACCTGCACCTTTGGTAGCTGGGAGTTTTTCCAAAGGAGCTGTAGGTATTTGGGCTCTGATTGTGCCCTGCTGGCACTAAAATAGGAGCAGTGCTTGGGCCAAGGGGAGTGGTTAGATCTGCTGGGAGTGCCCAAGTCGCTACCTGGGGCAGGCGAGTGGTATATCATGGCACTTGGTGAGACCCTGCAGAAAACCCTCTGTGGTTCCTCCTCACCTAAGCTACTCAGGCTCCCTGAAAAGGATAGTGGGTGTACTTGGGGCTGCCAAACCCTGCCTGGGTCAGCAGGCAAAGACCTACCCTGTTCTGTGGCTGTCAGTAGGGGCAATTACCAGATTTGATGACTACCTGCAGATCATGGGGCAAACTGCTGCCAGCTTGCAGGGGCAGGAGCACTGTGAGTGCTGGGCACACTCAAACACAGGCTGGAGGTGGCCAGGTACTGACTGGGTGCTTTTTCATCAACAGGATGTCCTGGTTATCTTTGTTTATTGCATCTGGGAGAAGCTGAGGAATGTTCACACTGCTGGTAAGAACTGGACCCAGCCCGCTTGAGTGATCTGCTCTGTGTACATCTGTATGTATAGTACTGCTCCTCACTAATGGTGGCTCCGGCATCTTGCTTCCAGCTAAGTATTAGTGACTCAGCTGGCTTGAATAACCAAACATGATGCAGGGGCACAGAGCCACCCTAGCAGATGCCTGGAGGAAGGGGTCTGGTGGGGTTGCTGGTGAGCATGTCCCTATAGCATCAGGTCAGTTGTGTTGGGGTAAACCCAGGGCCTTGACAGGTGCTTGCACACCCTTAGAGTATGAAATTAGGCATCCTGAGTGAAGCATCTCTCCTGGATGTCCTGAAGAGTTAATGATCCTGGCAGCAGATGGATGGGTGATAAGGAGATTGATTGCTTACCATAAGGTACATAAAGTCTTGCCCTTCTGCAGAAACACACCACTTGTTCAATCAGGTAAATAACTAGTTTTAAATCCCCTCTCACAGCAGCTGACCCTGCACATGTTTATCCAAGTGACTGGAGTTGTTCCAGTACCTCTGGTAAGTGACCTTTCCCAAATTTTTCTTTTCAAGTTGACATTTAAGAAGGAGGGAAACAGTCACAGCAACAAACGGTGTTTTAACAGCGATAAAGCCGTACCTGTCAACAAAGCCAGGAAAGCCACGCCGGAGCCCATGCTGGCAGCTCTGCCGTCCCCTCCAGAGTCCATACGGACAGTGCTGGCTTGTGTTTCCTGACCTGCTTGGTTTTGCATGAACCAACATTTGCAGTGCCCATGGGCCTCTCCTGTTTCCTGGGCTGGGCTGGGCACATGGCAGCTCCACAGCTCCCAGGAAAGGCTCCTGGATGTGATTAAGTCCAAGTCAGCTGCTGGCAGCTGGAGGCACTCAGTTCATTACTGCAAGTCAAATGAAGAAGAGTCTTAAATCTTCACTGAAAAGAATCTGGGTTTGGCAGGCAGTGGAGCACTCATCTCATTTAAAAGTGCCTTGGACAATTTTGGTAACTGTTTTACTATGTGTTCAGGGGAAGTAGAGTTTACCCCTAGTTTTTATGTTCCTTGATTCTTAGCTTCAGCACTGCTGCAACTCACCCCTTTTCCTCAGCAGTTGCTTCACAGGGGTTTATTTAAGCAATGAAGTCTCTGTGCTTTGCAGGAGGTTTACCTCTTCAGCTCAGGTACCCAGTACATGAGCTCCTCTTCCAGTCTAGGAAGTGCCAGGGACATCACAGGAGGTCGCTCAG
Organism: Ceryle rudis; assembly: GCA_033439905.1. NCBI lineage: Eukaryota > Metazoa > Chordata > Aves > Coraciiformes > Cerylidae > Ceryle > Ceryle rudis. The sequence goes on from JAAGNO010020345.1 coordinate 3,727, forward strand.
CACTGAAAGATTCCCCAGATCCTGATCTCTTCACATCTTGGCCAATGCTGTAGCTCTGGTGTGCTGGCTGCCAGCTGCTCCATCTCCACTGGGCCTCACAGGATCTCTTGGGTGTCCGTGCCTTCTCTGTCTGCAAAGCACCTCACAGCCCTCCCAGCCCGCCCCTTGCAGCCCTTACCCAGGTTTTTGGCTTAGTTGCAGATGGTGAGCAGGACTGCGAGCAGCAGCCAGTCTGGGGTGTTGCTTTTGCTCACAGCAAGCCTGGCTGTTGGCTTGCTGCAGGGTCGGTACGTGAGCCCTGGAGCAGGACTGCTTGTATCCAGAGCCTTCCTTCCCCTTTGATAACGTCAGTGTTGGAGAGCAGGCAGCTATTTTGGTCCCAGGAATGCCAGTGAATGATTTCACTTTTGTTTTGTACCCAATAACCTTTCCCATCACAATGAGAGCTGATGTCTGCGTTCCCTATGCTTCCGTGTGAGAGGGGAAAGCCATTCAAGCACTTCTGCAGGGGAAAAGAAAAGGCCAGTTTAAAAATAGCTCCTGATTGTCCATGGAGCCTGGGCAAAGGAAGGGCAAAAGCCTCTGTGTGCTGCACTGTGCGCTGGGATCAGCTTCACCAGCTGAGCTGGGGCACTGGGACAGCAGCCATAGGAATATTTGTTATGCTGGATTTTCCCATCAGCTTTGTGAGGTTGGGAATGTCTGGGAGAGACTTTCTTTTCCATGTAGAGTGGTCCTGATGTGGGGGTCCAGGACAACTACAGCAAACCCCGTTTGCCACCCCACCTGCCTGTCTCTGCCCCTTCTGCCCTTCTCCGCATCCTTTCCCTGCTGGGTTTTGTGGCTGGGAACTCAGTCAGGAGTGACATGAGACAAACCGACCCTGGGCCCCAGGTGAGATAAGTCTGGTCAAACCCATATTGCTAAAGCCCAGTTCCAATTTTTTCTTTTTTTTCCTGTGGGGAAGGACTTGGATAAAGTAATTTGCTGCTTTTTTTGTTTTGGTTTTTTTTTTTCCGCTTTCAGCCTACAACTTCCCACGAACTGCTGACCCATCATGTGACAGGAGTCACAGCGGGGCCATGGCAGCTAGATGCAGTATCACTGGCTTATCAGCTGTGCCAGGGCCACAGGCAAGCCCCAGTTCTCAGGTAGGGAAGGGCCTCCTGGCACCTGCGTGTGCTGGGGCACGGACAGCACCCGAGCACTTAGCCTCTGGGAATGGGAAACCCTGATGGGCTTTAAGAGGGAAGGCAGCAAGCCTATTTACCACCAGACCTCCTCCCCTATGGAGAAATGCTTCCCTGCTCCCCTGGGTGGCATGGCCCCATTTGCCAATGCCTGCCCTGGCTTTCAGAGTACATTACAGGCCATTTTGTGGGCTATTGGCCAATGGGGTGGCTACCTGGGCTCCTGTTTGATGGTACTTTTGCTCAGTGGGAGTTTTTTACTCAATCCTCCAAGCACATGATTTACAGGGTGGCTCCAAACCTGCCCTTGCCTTTCCTGAGCTGGAGCCTGTTTACAAAACAGTGGCTGAGGGCTGCTGTTATCCTTACAAACACATGACATTCAGCATTGCTAAACAAGCAAAGCCAAAATGAAAGTCATCTGAGTTTTCTTTAATTAGAATAAGGTCCTGATGAATCATGAACTTCTGTACCTCAAGGATGCACCAAGAATTGACTTGGCAGCAGACATCAAGGTACAGCAGTCGACAGAGCTTGCTTCCTGCATTGACATCTGCTGGAGAGACTTGTTTTTCCCTCCCAAGTCACATGCTATCTTGTGATCTGATCATGAGATACAAAGGATAACCTTCCAATATTTATTTGTCTCATCTGGAATTTTAGAAGGCAGAGGAAAAGAGCAAAAAGCAGCATGGGGGAGAAAAAAAAGCTCTCTTGCCACTTTTGGTTAGTGTTGCTCTAGGCTCTGTGCTTGCTGCTGGAACAGGGCAGGAGACCATCTCCAGCATGCTGGGCTGCATGTGTGCATGCTGCAGTCATGATGGAGGGCGTTAGAGTGGGCAGAGCATCAGTGCAGGCAGAGCAATGGTTGCAGGTGTGCTCAGCCACATGGGTGTCCTCACCTCTGTCAGGAGCACACTTGTATGCCAGGGTGTGCCAGGTGACAGCTGCTTGTCCCAGGGTGGCCTGCACTGGCAGGGGCAGGGCGAGCTTGTCCTCCCCCCATGCCTGCCCAACACTGGTCCTCTGCCATCCTTCAACATTAAACTTGCATATTTGATTATAAATGTCAAATAGCTTTTTTTTTTTTTTTTCTTTTTAAATAATGATATCATAATGTAATCAGCTAGGCAAGTGGTTATTTGAGACATGCTCTAGTCCAAAGGTTTATAGCAAGCCCAGCTGCAACATTAAACCAGAATCATCCTCAAACAAAATCCCCCATATAATCTTTGGGGAATTTTGCTAGTGCAGCTTGGGTATGTTTACTTCTGTGAGATGATGCCTATCAAGCACAAAAAAAACCTCCAGAAACCCGTCATGGTGCTGACATGGAGGCTGTTGGGAACTGAGCATTCCGACTGCTGAAGGCTTTGGTGTGAGAGAAGGTCTTGCTGAAGAGAAACCAAGGCAAAGCAATGGGGCATGGTTGTTTATTTTCCAAGCCAGAGAGGTACACACCTTACTGTTGACTACCAAATTTGAATAAGGAGGTTGCTGCCCATGGTTTGCATACATGCAGCAAACCTGCCTTGCATGTACAGCGGGGATTACTCTGGGAATGGCAGGCTGACATCAGCAGTGTGTGCCACGTCTGCCTGTTCAGCGCTGAGAGCAACTACCCAGAGCTGGAAAATGGAGCAGGTCATGGCTATACTTTCCAAAATCTCATCACTTTGAGATGCTTCGCTTGTGGGAAGAGCCAAACCTGGGTGTTCTGTACAGCTGCATGTGGGATGCTAGAAAGGCATCATCCCCCAGTTACTCAGTACTTCACCTCTAGCACTGCTGAGTGGATGTGTGCAGTGCCTGTGTCCTGCAGTGTGCTCTGCTGTGCCACCATGCACTGGTGGGTCCCTTGGGGGGGTTCCTGCATGCCCAGGTTCAGGATGGGGACTGTGGAGCATGGGAGGGAAAGGATTGTGTCTGCAACTACAGCTGAGTGAGAAGAGGGGTTAAAAAAGAAAGGTTCTTGTGGTTTCCTTTGAAACTAAAAGGTCCCATATTATTTCAGGAGGCTGATGGTATCAACGAGCCACTCCAAAGTGCTCCATCCAGAGGGCTGTTGGAGCGTGCAGAGCTTGCTGGTCCAGGGAGGCTGAGCCCCAGGTGTGTTCAGAAGCTGTGATCTTTTGGGAGGGAGATGTGTAAGCCTCATACTTTCCTGGCTAAACCCTCCCAGCTGTGCCTGTCCAGGGTGGGAGTTGCAGCGTCATGGATGGCTAGACCCAACCTGCATCCCTGGCCCCAGGATGGATCGTGGAAGGGGACATGTTCTAGGTAAGACCAAAGGGGCTTGTGCCTGTGTGTGACACGCTGACTACCAGCCTGATGCAGGGTGAAAAACTCCACTGTAGCTGCCCTGGAAATAAATAACTGTGAAGAGGAACATAAAGGGGTGTATGTCAGTCACACTGGAGGGAGGCAGCCAGTACAAACTGAGCTACAAAAGTGCTGCCTGCAAAAGCAACACACCTGGCCACAGCCTGGCCACGGTTATTTTGCTGCTGAGAGAAGGCAAGCACAGGGGTGTTTCCAGTAAAAATGCACGCTAATGTCAAGTGTGGGGAGGTGGGGAGTCAGGATTGAGGGGCACATTGTAAAGAGCAGCCACCTAATGGGGGCATGAAGGGAGGGTGTCTGCTGGGTGCCTTTAACATAGTGCATGGTAGGAAGGTACACTGATGTTTTGGGGAGGATGGCTAAATGATGGACTTGCAGTGAGAAGTAGATGAAATCCAGCCCATGAGGCCCAGCTGGCCCCTGCACCTTCACTGTGACCATGGCATTCATGAGAGAGGCTTTGCATAGCTGGGACCTGGGATGGTCCCTAGGCTCAGAGCTGAGGAAGCATGAACAGGGGATGTTTTTAAATGAAAACCAAAGCAATACATAATAAAGAGCTGTCTCTAGCAAGCGCGATTATTTCTGATTTCAGGTTTTTAGAAATCTTGAAACTGTTGAGGTTGAGGTTATGTGTCTCCTGCTATTATATGACCTTCACTTTGCAGTGTCCTAACCCACCCTCACATCTTCCCACTTAGTGCAAAGACCAGTTTTGTTTATTCCAAAAAAAGCAAACTACCCTCTTTCCTTAGCCAAATATTTCTGTGGCCTCTGCAGCAGCATTAGCCAGATATCATTGTGAGCACTGTGTCAGGCTAATGGAAGTGTTGGTGTGCAGTCAGCAGTGGTCCATGCAGGAGAGCAGCAGAGCTGCCTCTGGCTTGTGGACATTTAAAGGAGTTTGGGCTTTCTGGACTTGGCTGACCTGTCTCTGTGCCCCAAGGGCATCTCTAAGCACTGTTTTCTCAGTTCACTGGCCTTTTGCCTGCCCTTAACAAATTGAGAGCAGACCTGACCCAGAAAGCTGGATGCAGAAGTGATCAATAGTGATGGTAATTGGTCGTCAGCACTGCCTGGCTCTTGGCATCTTAGCCCCCAGAGAAATAAATACATTAAGAAAAAAAATGTAGGCAGTCTAGCTTCAGTGGCTGGGGCATCAGCAGGAGGGGGGTTCAGCCTGTGGCCCAAGGGCCACAGAAAGCTGAGTTTACCATGCCTCATTCCTGGTGAATGACTTCAGTCCTTCTGGCCTCCCTCACCAGAGATGGTGTGTCTCCAGTGGGTTTTGCTGTGCAAGGTGTTTGTTCTGTGGCAGCAGAGCACAGAAGGCTCAGGCAGGGGGAGGCAGCCAGGGCAGGTGACCTGAGAAGGGGACAGAGCAGCTCTGGGCACCATTACTTCATGGGAGAGTGCCAGGTGAAGGTCCTGAGTGCAATGTAGACACTTGCTCCTGGAAAAGAAAGGCAGTCCCTGTGTTTAAGGAAATAAACAAATCCCAGAGTACATCCTTTTGGAGTGCCCCCCTTCTCCCTGTTCATGTCCCTAGAGGACAATGAGGGCTTTGTAATTGCCCAGGGCTCTTGGGAACAAAAAACAGCCTCAGTATGAGCTCAGCAGCAGTGAATCAGCAGGCTCCACTGGGTGCTAGTGCTGGGTAAATTTAATGCTGATTGCTTTGATCTGAAATGCTTTTATTTCCTACTCTCTACAGAGATAGACACAAGGTCAGACTAATGGCTGATACATGAAAAACATATGTGGCCTTTATTGATTTTACAATGATTAATGATTCAGAGGGGTGGCCAGTGATTCATACACATGAACAGTGCCTGGGAATGAGCAACACCAACCAAGACGGCCTTTTAATTCCAGCATCAAGATTTTTTCCTGCTGCTGAGGAGTACAAGCACCATTCTCATGGATGTTCTTGTACTGGGCAAACACCCGTTTATAAGCGGTGAGCTCTTGCACCTGTGCCTGAGTTCTGTTTGCCTTGCTTTTGCTGTCCATTTTGGAAGGGGATCAAAACCAATCAAAACCCTTACTGTAGTCTTGTTGCCAAAGCCTCTTGAAGCTTTCCTGCTGCTGTTCCAGGTGGCCTGAGAGGAGAAGCCTGGGAGAGGGTATGACACAGTGCCTTGCCCAAACTCACGCTGGGAGATGTTGTGGCAGAATGTCCACAGGAGGTATGTCCCAGGTTCAGCCCTTTGGCATGTGATCTGTCAATGAAGGAGCTTCAAAACTGTCTGCTGTGACTAGCCTTGCAGGCAATGGTTTCTGAGAGGCTTTTCCACTCACTTGAGCATATGAGACTCCGTGGAGGCTGCTGAGCTGTGGCAGTGTTGGCACTCTCCTTCCGCAGCTGCCTGTACAGTCCACCCTGTGGACAGGGACCACAGCCTCCCAGTTTGCTCTGTGCCACAGACACAGCTGGAAACTGATGCAAGGGGAAGTCATCCTAATTTTGGAGGGGGAAATCAGGCCCTGTATGAAGGATCTGGGCAGCAGTTATGCAACTTTTCCTATTTGGTATTTGAGAAAACTTCTCCCTCATGCCTGTTTTAGCCTTGTGACTATGACTGAAGTAATCATGTTGCTACCACAGCTGCTTCTGCTGAGCTCGCTGCTTTTACGTTAGTAGTCTCACTGAGCCCACCAGAGACCTGCTACATCTTTTAGGGCCTGAAGACTCGCCACAGTTTGAATTCCACTTGTTGCCAGCACTATTGTTTGGTTTTTTCTCCCTGCATTTCCTGATGTCTTTCCCTTGCTAAAGGCAAAGACATGCTCTCTCTTGTGGAGCATCACTGAGGAGGCAATGTTTTGCTGAGGTGCTGAGTGCTGAGGCACAGGCAGTGGTATGGGAGTAAATGTGACAAGGGCAGGGAGATGTGAGGTGGGAAGTGGGAACACTGGTATGGATGGGGAGGGGGTGTCCTTCAGCTTTTTTCCATGTGGGTGGGCTCAGGGGGAGGAATTTCAGAGTTGATGGTGATACAGGGGGGCAGATGTCAGCTAGCTCATCACCCAGCTGTGTGACCAAGTGAGTCAACAAAAGATGACATATGGTGGTGCTGTACTTCAGCTCCCAGGGGAGCCTCGGTTCTCCTTTGCAGGAAAACATATGTGGCAGCACAAACACAGGTGAAGGTCCATAGGCTCAGTCTGAGTACAGGCGATGTGGATGCCAGTGTGCACAAACCTGTTCACCTGTGGGGAGGTGTAGGGCCATCTGCAGGTTGCTCAGAGGTGCTGGCTCCCAGCCCATCTGTGGTGAGAGCTGTAGAGGTGCTTTGAATGTGCTGAGGAGGTGAGGGAGCTGTGTACATTTAACCAAGCCCATGTCCTTACACTCCCCCAGCCTGACCTCTGTAGCCCTCTCCAGGCCCCCCAACTCACACTGCAGCAGAGTAACCTCCCCAGCATGTCAGGATATGCTGTACTAAGGTAAGTAAGGTAAGTGTGTGAGAAACGTTTCCAGTGGCAAGGCAAGGTGAAAATGTCCACTTTGGGATTAGCATCGGTGCACTGCTCATGCTCTCAACCTTTGCTTTGTCTGCTGACAAGCCCCACATTCCTGACATGGGCTCTGGGTGTAATTGGTGACAGTCCTGGTGAGTTCTCTGTTCCCATTCAGGAGTGGCTGAGGGCTGTCATCTCCTCCAGGGGATGCTTTGAGGACCTGGTGTGTTTGGCCCAGTACCATCCTGCCACCCCAGCATGACAAAAAAGGGTGGGAAGCATCACAGCAAGTCACCGTGTGCTCCCAAATTAGCTACTAGGCCAGGTTGGTTTTCCTGTTTACTCCCTAAGTGGAAAATAGGGAGAGTGAAAAACCTCAACCCTTTGGCTAAAAAAAGGTCTTGTGTGGGCACAGGAAATTTACCCTCTTTTCTTCTTCGCCTTGCTGGCGCCAGGTGTGTGACATGGGCTGTAGTAGGAGTAATGCAAATAAAGGGGGATGCTGGGAATAGTACCTCCTCTGTAGGAGTTGTTTTCTCTCGAGCAGAGAACTGTACCCATTCATCAGTCTGCTGGTGAGCGGCTGTATCAGAGTTTCACAAAGCACAAGGGTCACAGAGGAGACACGCAGGGTTTGTGTCAGTTGTGTTGGGGACACAAAGCCCCCACCTGGTATACCTGGTCCTGACCCAGATGGGGTGCAAGGCATCTGACGGCCATGCACAGCTCCAAAGAGCAGGACAAAAGGTGAAGGAACCACATCATTCCTATAGCGTTTCATGGGCAGATTGCAATAAAAGGGTTTGGCCAGCAGGAGCAAGAGGTCAGAGCAGATAAGATACTGCCATGCCAGAAAACTGGCTGGGCTGCATTTCACATTTACAGTGTCAGGATGAGTTATTTGGATCCTAAACCCCGCAAGTCCAGAGAGGTTGCTAAACCTTGTTTGCCTCAGATTATTTGTCCAAAAAGATATTGAGAGATGAACTCTTTCTTCCCTTTGTAATTAGCCATAATCTTATCTGAAACCTCCAAAGTGTCCTAGAGACTCTCAAGAAGATAACCAAGCAAAAAAGAAGTCCAAGAAGTCCATTTATTTCTGATGCTTGATACTGCGGAATAGCACAAGTTTCTTGGTCAACTTTGGTCACCCTCATTTGTCACAAGGAAAAGACACCAAGAGCTACCAATGTCTTGCTTAGGTAGCAACTGAGGTTTCTTGCCTCCTTGCTTCTCTTGGATAACTGAAGGTTTTGAGGAGTAAAGTCTCAAAACTGATTTTTCTGATAACTTAGAAAAAATAATGCATAAAAGCTACAGCAGCCAGTCTCAGATGTACAGCTGCCTAGGCGAGTGTGGTTTAACTGTGTCCCACCAAAGGATATTTTTGATGTGTTTGGTTTGGGCCTGTGAATACCTTTCAGGCAAGAGGATTTCTCATGGATCTGGTGGTGCTTTTAAGGTATCTTTTGTTCTGTATGGTTAGTGGCTTCTTGCTTGTGAGAGGAGCCTCTAATAATTTCACCATGGACTTTAAAAAGTATGTGCAATTGTAAGAGAAGATCCCCCAAACAGTATTTCCTTTAAAAGTCAGATCAGTGTCTGTGTGCCTGACTGGTCTTTCCATAAAATATTCTACATATTCTGTGGCTCTTTTTTGGGGTCTACTTCTTCTAGTGCCACCTGTAGTCCATTTGAAGCAGCTGAGTGTTAATTGTGATGTTGCCTTCACAGCACAAGAATTCCCTCACATGCTCATGGCCATGTGGGCTCATTTGCAAGTGGGGATGCTGCATGAGGGCTGGTGATTCAGAGCAGACTGGTGGGTCATAGATGTCTTTGTCTATGCTACATGTCTCACCTCCAGCAGCAGAGAAGCTCCTGCACTGCACACTGTTCCCCTTGCTGAAGGTCTCTTCTGGGGAGGGGTTGTGGACATCAGAACAGGACACACCATCCCAGCTGCACTCATACTGAGCCCTACTGGGGGTATTCCCACTCAGAGGTCTTTGCTTATAAAATGGATGAGCTCTGTTAGTTCCATGAGGGTCCATCATGTCCCCCCAGGGCTTGTCCAACCACCACATCCCATCCTTAAGTCTGCCGTAGCTTTAGCTATGACTTTTTAAATTTGTCAGGAGCAAAACAATTACTGTATGTCCAGGATGCCCATCTCTGGATCTGGGACCTGTATTCTTTGTCAATTATGGTGGTTTCTTCCAGGTCATTGATTAAGAATATGAAATACTGAAGAGGAAAGAAAAAAAATATTCTCCAATGAAGTGTCTACTTGATGCTGGTTCACAACTTAGAACTATTTTTCAGACCTATGCATTGGCCAGATTTTGTGCTATATTACATTTTGCATTATTCTGGTTATCAGGCAAAACACAATACCAAGTAAGAGCTGTGCCAAATATAAGCATCCTGTATCAGCACTACAGCAAGTTAACTGTGACGGGATCTGGTTTCTGTGAACCTTTCTTGATGAGCAGAAATCAACTGTTTAAGGGAGGGGAACTGAATTAGCACATGCCTGGTCTCTGGGTCACAGTGACCTGCCTCTCACATTGTCCTGTTTACACTTTTAAAATACTGGCATCTTAGTTTTCTTTTGGATGAGTCCCTCAGCAGCTGGAGTGAGGGCAGGACACATGGCTGCTCCCCATGCCAGTGTGGATGTCCTCAATTAGTCCAGGTACAGCATGTATTTTAGGAGTGAAGAAAGCTGATGCAAAGGATACTTCAATGTCAGGTTCTTTGGAGCAAAGCAAGCTAAGAGGACAAGTAAGCAGTTACCCTGCTGTAATGATTTTATTAATACAAGTCAGTTCACAGCCAGTAATAACACTCTGTCAAAGCAAATTGATTTTTTTCTGCTATTTTGCTCACCCACTGCAAGGCTTTGGGCAGCTCCTGGCAAGGCTCTTCCACAGCTACTGAGCATGCCCTTCACTTTGCTGTGCTCAGCCTTTCTCCTCCGGGGACCACTGCCTGGCCATGTGTTTTTAGTCACTGTTGAGGTGCAGCCATGCCCCATGGGACCAGGGCTGCCTGCACAAGTCACCTCTGAGCAGTACTGCCAGGACCCAGGTGCTGGCCCCAGAGGAAGCAAGGTGGTCACAGGGGGTGGTGATGACTGGGTGTGGGTGGCAGGGTTCACCACTAGCTGCCGGAGACAGGGCACAGGCATGGCAGAGTTAAAGCCCTTAGCCTGACTCTGCTGAGAACCCATGTTGCATGGTTTGTGTGCACAGACTGCTCCAGTTTGCCTGGGGTTTACCACACATTTTCGTCATGCTTGCAAAATGCTGTTATCACAAATTGCAAAACCAACCTCATCCTCATCTGATCAGAGTGAAACCAGCACAGCTCTACACATCTCCAGTGTGTCTGGTCTTCTGAGCTCTCCTGCAGAACACACAGTTACTGCTCAGAGCTGCTTCAGCTTGCTGGTTTGGGGTTTATTATTTTTCATTGCGGACTTTTTGGCCTTGCCCTGTGAAAGCAGTCAGTGACCGTTACAGCCAGGGTACTTGCTGTCTGAGCTACCAGCTGTATCATAGCTTTGCACTGAGGCCTGATACGGCCTTTCCATATACAAATGGGCTGCAGTAAAGCTGGGGATGTCAGGGAGCCTGTGTTGGGCTGCTCCTGAGCAGAGGGTCCAGGCTGCCACCAAAGCCCTGTTGAGCTGAGTCGCAGCCAGAGATGGTTGTGAAGCCCAACGCAGCCTCTCCATTCCCTGTCCCATTGGGTGAGCAGCACCCCTTCGGGGTCACCCTGTCCTGCTGGGGCAAGGTGAGCAAGGCGTTCATTATCTCCCCACTGCTAGTTGCTGTGTTTCACCCTGATAGCTCCATCCTTCCCAACAGCTCCCTGTGTCCTGATAGCTCATTCTGTCCCAGCCCTTGTCTCCACAATGGGACAATGGTGCATGTGAGTGCAGATCTCTGCTGGGAATACAACACAGCAGAGAGGGAACAATCCAAGAGGTTTCTGGAATGTGTGCAGGACAACTTTTTTCATGAAGCTGATAAATGAGCCAACCAGGGAAGGTGCCCTCCTGGACCTGCTCCTTGTGAACAGGGAAGAACTTGTGGGGGAAGTA
>JAAGNO010020347.1:0-14066 GCA_033439905.1 Ceryle rudis
AATCCCAAACCAAGGAGCTAAAATAAATATTAGGACAAAAAAAAAAAAAAAAAAAAGAAAAGGGAAAACTTGAAAAATAAAAAACGAAAGAATAAAATATAAAAAAACCTAAAATGTCAACAATATTTAAGTTAATCATTTTTCTTTCTTAGATACCAACTCTTTCCCCCCCCCCCCCCCCATTTTGTTGCTCCCAGTGTGCAGTATTTTAAGTTTTAAAGTTCACACTTCCAGATCTAACTTCAGCTGGAATTTTACAATTGTTTTCAATCGTGAGTTGAACTTGCTGATGAGTATACTATACTGTAAACAGCTGAACACATACACATGGAGTTGAATTCATGCAATTAATGCCACAAGTTGATTTTTTCCCCATTTGAGGAAAAAATCAAATACAGCAGAAGCCTAAAAGGAGGGTTACCAAAATGCTTTGTAAAATTACACTGTATAATTAATTCCATAGTAAGAACGTTTTTATGGTGTGTGTTGGTGACCTTTTATTACCATCAAGTTCACAATGCTGGTGGGCTGCCTTTTAATCCCTCTGCAGACAAAGGCCCTAAATAAACACAGATCCCTTCCTGGGAAAAAGTCCTCTCTGGTTAAATGGTAAGGAAATGAGTAAATCATTAGTAATCTTTAAAGCCTAAGCTATAAACTCAAGTTACCTTAAGTTAAAATGAAAGTGTCCTGCAAGAGTTTCAAAGTTCTGTCACAGATAGAAATCTCCAGCTCTTGACTCCAGACTAGGCGCCAGCTGATAAACAAACAATTTAAGTCAAGGGCTGGAGAATTCCCAGCTTTTTCATTTAATGGCTTTGGCCAAGAGTATTTATTGCCTCCAGTTTTATTCTCACTTAGCTCTAAGAGGAAATTTAAACTCATCATTATCTTAAAGCCCCATACGGGCCATGGTCAGCTCACCTGATAGAGCCCCTTTTACTCTGCCTAAGTTCTACTCCCCACTAGAAGTGATGTAATAGTGTAAACTAATTAAATGTAGTTTTAGGCTGACTTTTTAATAGGCTAAATAAATTTTGTTCAATATGGTTTATATTCCCACTTGGGGCAGTAACGATTCAAAAAAGTTTAACTTTATAGTTTCCAGTCTAAACTAATAGTAGTTTACTCCATAAAGGACAAATGAAACAAACAAACAGTCTTCAGAAAAAGAGCATCCAACTGTTGAAAGCAACTGCGTTGAAAATTCTTTGCCATAGATTGATTCATTGGCACCAAAAAGTACACAGAATTACGAAAAGGCAGACTGCTTAACAATTCCAGTACTTCAGACAAAACATTTCAGGAATGCAAGGACATGCATGCAATTAAAATCTGGTGTTTAGTACTTGTTCTGGTTTTAGAATGAAAATATGCAAAGATATGAAGGTAGAAATTAAATATCAACTAAGAATCTATGGTTAAGCCAAGACATTGAATGTGGTGAGCAAGTCCAGCATGGGAATATTTTAGCCTAACTTAACATGAAGATAGCATCATCCTATGCCTCAGGTGCCACCTTCCTACGTCTGTTATGAAAGTATATACTAGGAGGAGGTTAGAGTTCTTTAATACAGATTCTAATGCTTCTTTCACCGCAGAGATTTTTAAATCCATCATGATTTAGATTCAGCACTTGCCACCTCATCCCATGCATCTGCCCTCATAAAGCATATTTATCCTGGATGTGATCAGTTTAGAACCTTTTCACTTAAGAAATAAATTTCATTAATATCAGAGGTGGAGAACTGTGCTTAGCAAAAAGTCTGACTACCATTCCTAAAGGGTTAATAGAACTCAAGGTTGAAACCAGGAGGTTGTATTCCCCTCCCACCAGGCCCCCCTCCCCGCAAAATACTTTCCTAACCTGACTTGGCTGAAAAAGCCAATTAATTGTTCCAGTGTCTGCCAAAACTTCTTATTCCTTTAAAAATGCGGATAGTGTTTGAGACAGCTGGCTATTCCAAACCCAGGTAACTCCCCTAAATGTGGAAAGAACGAGGAACATGAATTATGACCAGTATTTTAAATGGATTTGTAATGAAACAGACAGATACCTTAAACCTACTGTATATCCAGCATATGTTATTTAAAAAGAAAAACATGGTGTCTAAATATCTCTGTTGCTACACTGAGTATATGGAAGCAGTTTAATGCAAATGTCATTAAAATACGTTGAAGTAGTTTTGCTGTCTTTGTTAGGAACTGTTAATACAGACACTATGATGTCATGTAAAACACACACGTACGAAGCAACCACCAAGTCACAGACAAGAACCCTTCCGAGCCTAAGCCACTGCAATCCATACAGAAACTAGTATTTAGGTCGAGTTAAGGTCATTGTAAGGCAGAGAAAAGAAGCCCTTATGACTCTTGCACGCCAAGTATCTGGCTTAGCACTGAGCAGAAAACTGAAGTTAAATCCTTATTTACTTTTCTACGTGAATAAGAGACCTAAAATATATTACAGTAGTAGGGAAAGCAAAAAGAAAATACTCTGTAAAACTAATTTTGCAGTACTTATGCTCATTAAGAAGCTCATACTAAAAACTGCTCCTGACTGAGCTGTATATGGAGTCAATGTAAAGAGGAAGGAGAAAATTAAACATTCAAGTGTTAACTGTTAATAACTAAAACACATTCATATGAAGTTACATGATTTTACTTTATTGTAATAACATGTTACTCTCTTATAATAGCTTGTATTTTAAAAGGGGCAGTAGTTATTTGTATTTGTTGACAGCATTTCCATTATCATCAATTAAATACATCAGATTTATTGTATGCCTTTCCTGTAACTTCAGATTTAAGCCACAGGTTTTATTTCTGGAAACGATCTCCCCTTTGAGTTAACAGGAACATCTGCATGTAATACACCTGTATGTAATATACTCTGTGCACTTCTGAAAATCCTTCTTTAGTAAACCACAGGTTAAGTGCGAACCAATATTGACAATTTCTAAATATTGGGAAATTTTAAAGAAATTTCCACAAATACATGAAAATTAACACAAGAAAAGAAAATCAGGGACTTTCTTTTTTGGAGCATATTTCCATCTTTCTGGTCATTTTTAGTTTGTTTGCTTCTGTTTGTTTTTTAATGAAAAGAAAAATGTTAAATGCCTATGTGGAACACTTAAAATATGGCCTTCATGCCTGAACTATGACTTCTCCAGCTTAATTTTTCCCCTCCCTAAGCTTCATTTCCATGCAGTTTATTCCCTCCCTAAGCTTCATTTCCATGCAGTTTATTTAAATACATAAAAAGTACAGAGTTCTGTCTCACCATAGCGAGTACTTATTCATAGTGACAATTTGTTGGCTTTCGTAGGAACTATCTGATTAGGAAGGCAAAGTAATGATAGGCTGCACAAATTAGCTCCAGAGTTCTATGGTATCCAAGTTGTATTGCCCTCTGTGAACACATCCTCAGCATGGGAAGTTCAGATCCAGTTAAAGGAACACACACAAGCGACCAAGAGCTGGTAGACACCTTCCTAGTGAGAGTTGTCAGTACATGTACGTATTCCAATAACACTTGGCAAAATTGCAGACAAAGTTCAGTGATTTCAGCAATCTACATGAGCATTAGGAACAGTTAAAACTCTAAAGCCACACACCAATAAACAAAACACTCCTTTGCAACTGCAATCTATGCCAGGTACTTACAGACATGAACCTTTCAGCTAATAAACCTCCTCCAGTTCTTTTTTCCCCCAAAAATCCTGAATATGTTCTCATTGGAAATCCAGGGTAACAACTGGAATTTAGAAAACGTGTTTTATTTCTTCAGCCAGTGTAGAGGATACTCAAGTTGTTACAGAATAAAGTGGTAGAGATTCAAGTATGCTCATTCCCAGCTGCGACCTTACAAGAAACAGCAATATACCTACTAGAGTGGAGGAAGGAAGAGGAATAATGGGCATTAATTCTGCTTCAATTAGAGACTTAGGAAGTGAGGGCAGCACTGAAAGTGTTTCTGCCATTGTTGTTGTGCTGAAGAGACATAAATAGAGTAGTAACATAACAACTTGCAAACCCTGAACACATAGTGTTGCTTCAAGGTCATCTTTACAGGAGATGCTGTTTTGAAAATAACCATAAAATATAACCCAGTACTTGGAGTGTAAGTCATTCTGCTAAGTCGTATTTCAACAAGGTTTAAATAATGTATCAATAAGGTTAGATGATGAATGAAAAAAGAAAACAACAAATCCTTGAACTTCAATGACACCACGTAATAAATCCTCTATGCTAAGATCAGGATGAACTAAAGGATATTTCCAAATAATTAAACCAATTATCTTATAGATGCATAAAAAGTCCAGCCAAATCATCTTCAGGATGTCAGCTCTACATATGTAGTACTTTGAAACCTCTGAGTTTCAAAGATAGTAACTCAGTTGTATAAGACAGATTACCCCACAGACAACAGACACTGAGGACACACCTCTTCAACTTGCAAGTTTCCCATTTAAACAGATGGACTTAAGTGGATGCTTAAGTGTTTTATGCTGAATTGGAGCTTTATAGATGTGCTCTGCTGCTATTTCCAGAGTTCAAAGCTGAAAATAGCAGGTTTTAATACATACTGGAGTTTTAGTCTTCAGTGCTTTTAAATGTTAATGTCATCGAACTAAAAATAAACTAATGAAATTTAGAGTGAGTTGTCTCTACGAGTTTTCTTCAATATCTAGAATGTTTGATCTGTGAATTCATTAGCATCTGGAATTAGGAAAAAATAAAACAAGACTGAGAAGACTTTAAAATGCTTCAATGGGATCTACTGCCCTATGGTTCAATAAGCAGTTGGTATCTGGTGCCATACACTCGTGGTTCCCTTCTCCTTCTTGTTAATAAAACACAAGACAAATTACAACAAAGCAGTTTCATTACTTGTTGTCCAACCAGTAATCTGCATGAACTACCTGAAAAAAGAAGACACTAAAATGATGTACACAAGAAGCTGTCAAATCATGTCTTCTCCCCACTTTGTTTTCCATTGAGTAGCTTTTTCTTGTAAGTAATTACAAAAAAAGTAATTACAAAATGTAAGCAAAGGAAAAAAAAAAAAAATCTACCGCACTTTACTGCTTCTTCTGCAATGTGATGAAAGAACTGACTCAGAAACTTGTTTTCTGGTTTTAGCTGTATTATTTGGTCTAATAAAAGCTTCTACCTCTCTTTACACAATTTCCCTTCTTTGTATTCTTAAACCACATTGTAAAGGAACACTGGTACTCTGTTACTATGATTAGTACTGAAACAATACTTATCTATAAAATATTACTTGTGTAGCAAGAATTTAATTAGCATAGAAATACAGTACAATTGCAAGAATACATGACAAAAAAAGAGTTGAAATAATTCCTCTGTGGTTCAGCATTCAGGAGCAAGGAAAAATGGCAACTCACATCACTTTTAGACTCTGTGGATTACTGCACCCAAGCAGTAACTTACACACATCCCACAAGAAATGGCAGAGCCATAGGAAATATCACTGTTAATCACACAGGGTTATATTTGACTGACAACTGCATTCGGCCTGTCTTTTTCCAATTAAGCACCATCTGTTTCCTCGGTTGGACTGGTTGGCTTGAGGCCTCTCAACAGAACATTCACTGTACATTATTGCATCCACTCCCCAAAAAACCTTTCACTGCCAGAAGCCAGGGGATACTTCCTCAAAGCGTGTCACTAGGTAGGGGCAGATGAAATGGGTGGGTGGGAGTGGATGTGTGGCATGTGAGCATTTGGAGCAACTTGAGAAAGCATGAGTTTAGTTACTTTGACACATACAAGGAAGGGTTAAGTACCTACAAAATAAAATAAAAAGCACCATTTTTCTTTCATTATATAGTCTGACCAAAATGCTTCTGAAACCAAAATTAAATAGTGTGTTCCCTTCCACTCCCCAACATACACACTCTAAAATAAATAACGGCCAAATTGATTTAAATGAAATTCTGTAGAAGAATGTGTGCTTGGATGAAAATGGCACATTTGAGCCTGAAGCAAAAGTGAAACCGCCAAGTTATAAACCTCTCAAAGGGAAGGTTTATAATGGAAATGCCAACAGACTCTTAACTATAGCGGAGCTGTTAGGTGCCAACATATAAATAATTTTAGTTTTTGTGGTCACTTACGATAAATTAGATACAGTGCAAGTGGAAACAGTAGGGTTCTGATTCAGTAAACAGTAACGGCCAAGAGTGCATGTTTGGATTTTTAGACAAGTATAGCATAGATTTGATGCTGGCTCTGAAATGGAGTCTATAAGGGACGTTTGGACTTTTTAAAGTAGTGAGCAAGCCATATTCTGAATTCTTGAGGGCTTGTAAAATAACAACTCTTTAACAAACTTTGCTGCCTACTGTTTCAATCTTTTCAGAATCCTTTAACCCAGTTACTGAAAAATGCTCCCTTCAAGATTGGTATAATTGTCTACTAAGGAAAACAACATAGTAATTAAGTTCATATAGTTGCATTTAATATTATGCATTGCTAAGCATATTAATGCAGTGGGGAAAAAAGTGCCAGTGAACAAACAGTCACAGAATAATCTTCTTCTTTATGACGCATTTAGGTGATCAGGAACATCCATTTTGCCCCTAGGAGGCATTTATTGCATTGTTTCACAGCAGTCAAGCCCCATGCTTTAGCACGCTATGTTGAGCAAGTGAGGGGTGCTATCAGTGCTCTGCAGGAACTTCCATCTTGGACAGGGCGGGTGCTCTCAGAGGCAGCCAGGATTCAGGCTGAGGCTGCTGAGAGGATGCTTCATCTCAGGCAATTCTCCTACTTGCCAAATTCATATCAACTTCTTCTTTAGCACTTCCACTACAAAAACTTCCCAATGCCCCAGAATCACCCCTAACACCCCACTAATTTAAATTCTAAGATGTGTATCTGCAGAAATAGGAAAGCTATACACAGTCCTAGTTCCCTCTAACCAGAGCTCAGCTCTATTATGACAATGTATCCCATGCTGATAACACTACTGAAAATTCCTTTCTCCAATTGTCCTCCAACTTTTAAAAGAGAGAGGAAATCTCTATTCTTTGACGTACAATGAATTATTCAAGACTAAAGACATTTAGCTGCTCCCAAATACTGCTTTTGGCCTACTAGCAATTGTAGCAATTCTGGGAAATAGTTTAATCAGAAAAATGCTGGACATCTGAAATCAAGCAAGTTTGAAAAAGCTAACTATGTATATAGCCTTATATCTGTACAGATTATCTACAAATTACTTTTATATTGATTTATAAAAAGTCATGATTTTAAGCAAAACTAAGAAATCTAACAGAAATGAAACACTAGTACACTCCTCAGCCAGAGCTAAAAGTCAATGTAACTTTCTCTGTTCTCCCACTGGCAAACATACTAAGAGCCATGAGACACACATTCCCACCATACATTCTCAGAAAGCAAAGGAAACACAGATTGAAAACAAAATGACAGCAAAAATGTGTTGTTTCTGGCTGAAACTCCACTCTCATAAGACCCCAGCTGGAGTACTGCATCCAGTTCTGGAGCCCCTGTTACAGGAAAGATATGGATGTGCTGGAACATGTCCAAAGAAGGGCCACAAGGATGATCAGAGGGCTGGAGCACCTCTCCTATGAGGACAGACTGAGAGAGCTGGGGTTGTTCAGTCTGGAAAAAGAGAAGGCTCCAAGGAGACCTTATTGTGGCCTTCCAGTATCTTAAAGGGGGCCTACAAGAAAGCTGCTGAGGGATTTTTTAGGATGTCAGGTAGTGGTAGGACTAGAGGGAATAGATCAAAACTAGAGGTGGGTGGATTCAGATTAGGCATTGAGAAGAAGTTCTTCACCATGAGGGTGGTGAGATACTGGAACAGTTGCCCAGAGAGATGGTGGTGGAAGCCGCATCCGTGGAAGCTGCATCCATGGAAATTTTTAAGGCCAGGTTGAATGGGGCTCTGAGCAACCTAATCCAGTGGAAGGTGTCCCTGCCCATGGCAAGAGGTTGGAACTAGATGATCTTTAAGGTCCCTTCCAACCCTGACAATTCCATGGTTCTATGAATATGGTTAAACTGTATAGTTACTGAATAACTGGGATCTCGCACAGTTTGCAGCAACTGATATCAAATAAAGTAAATGGATAATAATTATGTGTCAGGTTAGTATTGTTACCAATGACCTAAACTACACATTAAAAAAATCCCATTAGTTTACCAACAGTTAAACAACATAAAGGGATACTATCAAATCAAGTTGTGGATTTATTTAAAATACATAAATGTTTTAATAAAGTGTTATGCGGTGTTTCACAAATCTACCTCCTCCCCTCTCCATTTTACTGCAAATTTAACATTCTTCCACAACACAAAATAATTAAAATACAACACCTTACAGAACCAGGAACAGAAACTGAAGGGTCAGCATTAGAGTGACATTTTCCTGTGTTACTCTGTTCCTGTCATGCTATCCTTTAATTCCTAGGAACAGATAGAGGTTAAAGCTGTCTAATGTCTAGTAAATTCCATGCACTGTGTCCCAGTGAAACTACAAGAATGAAAACGATAACTAAGTTTTAAGGGTTAAAGTCGCAGGTCAAATACAGTGCAGTGAGTTATTCTCTTTTCACTTCAGGCCCTAGACTGTGCTTGGCATGAAGAGAACTGCACTAAAAACCTCTTTCTTCAACTCTGGAACTGCATGGTAGTCCTCTGTCCTCTGCATTTCAGATTGAAGCAATGAGCCAACAGGGCTCAATACTGTTGGACAAACTGAAAGGTGAATGTTTATGTAATTTGTATGCTCACAGATGGATTCTAAATGTTTATCAGCAGTAAGAGACAATACTGTTTCCCTTATGCTTTGATTTAGTCATATAAATCATGGGTTTTGAAAATGTAGTTGGAGGAAGAAGAATTAGGAGATCTTGATATTTCTATGTGCTCTCTGTGGATTAACCTGCTCATGGCAAAAGCTCAAGATACAGAATTGTCTTAGAGTGGGCAACACTACAGTAAGCACCATAAACGTGAAGTAATTTTCAGGTATTTCTGCAAAGCACAGAGGGAGTCCTTCTGCTAGAACACTCTCCCGTGTTTTATTATCATGACTTAAGAGACTTGTCAAAACATAAAGATGCCCTCTACTACACAAGAACGTTCTGCAACAAACCAGTGACTTGGAATGGCTCCAGATTGTCAGATAATATTGCCATGCATAAATCCTATCCTTGTCCAACTCATCACCATGACATTAAAAAAAGAAACATGAGTAACCCAGGATATTAGTATCATCCAGATGGGGGTCAACAGAAGATCAGGTTTTGTTTCTACTGAACCTGTTTTCAGCCATTTAGGGGATCAACAATTAATTTACTTTCAAAGGCCTGCACTACAAGATAAAGGCAGTTGCTCCTGCCTGAAAAGTCTGGGTTGTTTTGTTGTTTTTCCTTTTTTTTTTTTTTTTCTTTTTCTTTTCACTCCTTTAAAATTGTTTAAATGTTTAATGGGCTGACAAAGGAGTCTTCTTCAACACAGACTAGTCTTCATGTATTTGTCCCAAGACTTTTGGGAACTTAGGATGTTAATGTTTCTTCTCATGTGTCTAGTGTAAGATCTGCAGATCTCCCTTGCTGAATAAGAGAAAGATTAAACATGTAATTCTAAGTCTTCAGTGGCCCAATCCATTTAACTAAGTCAGGTTTCTCTGTCCTTTTTTGGTTTGGTTTGTTTTTTTTTAAACAACACACATTACACCCACAGACTGAAATGGTCTGCTTAAGGCAACACTGAATTGCAAGTACAACTGCTTTTTGTTATCATTCAGAGTAAGTAACATTTCTTCCAGTGGCACCTCCAATGCTTGTAGCTTGTGGGGGCTGTCCCCACACTGAAGGCTGCTGTGCAGGCACAGTGTCCTCCCAGTCTTACTCTGTGCTGTGCCTTCCAGTTTGTACTTCCTGTTCTGGTGTGCATGGTGCTGGGCTTGGTGCTGACATGTGTACCATCCGCATTTTGCACAGTATGGAACTAGGGCTCAAGAGTCAGGGGATTATTAAGGTCTGGTACTCATCATCCCCACTGTCCCAAGAATAGGAGTCATGCTAGGTTCTTTGACCATATGAAAAATACACACTTTGAACAAGAGGCTTCATTTAAAGAGCAACAATAGAGAAAAAGATGCCTATGAACACTTAAAACCAAAACAAACTTTGCTTCAAAGTCATCTGTGCATTCCAGAAACATTTCCAAACACCACCTGCAACTCCTTAACATTTAAAGTTTTCTAGAAGCAATTAAAACTTAAAAAAATGGAATTAAATTCATTTTTATTCCCTAGGTCTTATGACAGGCTGAAATTTGAAAATCTTTCTTACTCTGTGTATTTCAGAACACTTGACAGGATGAGCCTAATACTAGGATTAACATGACCACAAACAGAGCGGCTATTAGGAATGCGGCAACAGCTCACATACAGCTGTGGATATTAGAACCAGTTTTATTGAGAAAAGGAATGTTGGCTCTAATTCTGCAGCTATCCCTCACTTTTTTTTCAAAGATTGCCACAGGGATTTTTAACTTCCATCTGGACAGTTTTCCTTTAACTGTTTTTGAACACCATGTGTGAGAACACAACAGAACTGTAGACATTAGAGATGGAAAAGACCTATTAGATCATGTAGCCATTCTCCTGCCAGTTAAAGATTTTTCCCCCCAGAATAGTTCCTAGCACTTTGCCCAGTACAGTTTAAAGCATGTCGAGATACTTGGCTTCAACCATCTCCTTTGGAAAATTATTCCAGAGCGTATGAAGAATGCCATTAGGAAGTTTTTCCTGGTAGACACAGCATGATTTTTTCTTTCCTTAATATTTTCCAGCCTATTATTCCTGGTTATATCCCATGGGGCTTGCCTGAATAACTCATCTTTACACATTTGAATAAATGGAGACAGATATTACACATTGGTCACTGGTTGGCCAGACTACACACAATTTTATACTTTAATAAAATCAGTCATTCCACCCTTTCAGTCATTGTAGGATAATTATCTACACCCCAGTGAACATTTTTAGATTACACTCTCAGCAATCTGGTTATTCTTCCATGCCTTCTGCTATCTTTTGCATTCTCCATAAAATAAAATAAAAAGCATAACAGACTCACAGAAGAAAAATGCCCTCACAAAGTCAGCACATCAGTAAATGTACTATCTAACTCTTTTGCAATAGCAGCTGCTGCCAACATCATGATTTCTGCACAGGGTTTTATAATTCCTGCCTCCCCAGTGTCAGAATACAAATTTTGTCAATGTATAACATTTTCAAGATCTTCATTCCTTTTCATCTTCTCTCCAACAAAAGAAGTCTATAAAACTAGCTTTATTTTGACAAACGTAAGTATTGTTAAATAGTTTACAACTTAAGTTATTAGGAATTGGAAGCTTTTAAAGCATCTCAGGTTTCAAAGTATTTCTTTGTCCTCATTTCAGCCTCCTTAAATCAGTTCAGCTCTTTCCTTTTTTGTTATTGGTTACTTCCTGCATTACTTCTACCTCATTTAAATTTCAGAATAACTCAATAGCATTTTTCATATTACCTTGCACAGTAAGGCTCTACATCATCCACTACCATCCCTACATCACAAACTTGGCAAAAAATGAGTATGATTGGATACATTCAGCAAAAGTGTAAACAGAGAAACTAAGAAATGTGTCAAGAAAGATTTGGCAAGACATGGAATACTGAGGAAGAGCAGAAAAAGATGTGAGGTGAAAACGCTATGCTTGGTACCAGGAGCAAGGAGAACATTGTGGCCATCCTGAGTACACGTGTTCAGTCTTTAAACATAAAGGCTAAAAGCCGGAGCTTACAGAAGTAGTACTGTAAGCTGAAAGTTTGAACTGACAGCTGGAATAGAGGCTCCAACCTTTTTTAACCAGCTCTAAACCACAGCTCCTACAAAAAAAAAAAGGTTTTATTCTACTGTTTATTACCATTTTAGCATGACTACAGTTCTCTGCGTGACAGCTCTTACTAACAGTTAGCAGTCTGACTTTTTTATCGATGACTATCTTGGCTAAAGTAGACAGTGAAGGGAAAGTTATACCTAAGTATCATTATCAGATCTAAAGAACCATACTTACAAAAGAATTTAAAATGGTTCAACCATATCTCCAAAACCAGAAAAGCAAATCAAGCTGCCACAACTTTTTATTAAGTTCAAGCAGAATGTAATATAACATAATTTGAGCAGAAGAGGAGCTGATATAATTTCAAAAAGTCAGTGGAAGGGAAAAAAAGTTGAAGAGGTAGTATCTGAATGCTAACAATGCTTATAATGAAGAAAGCATCACACCAGAAATAAAAAAAAAAAATATTTCACAACTGTAAACAATGCATATTTTGTATAATGAATTAAAAAGAGAGAAATATTACAGCAGCATCAGTGAAACCACTAGTAAAGTTTGCTCTGAATTTAGGTGAGAATCTGTATCATACTTGCAGTGAAATCAGTGGGACGACAAACTCAATTCTTAAAGGCTAAATTTAGATCTCTTACTCAGCCAGCAGTGTCTTCAGTGCCAACAGGAGTCAGTTTTAAATATGCCTCTGTGACAATGTGTGTTTTAAAAACCCTTTATACCCACAAAGATGCAGAATCCAATCTACAGTGAAAGATAAATTTACTCCTCTAGATTAAAACAAAACCAAGAAAACCCACAAACAAACAAACAAAACCAAACAAATAAAACCTCCATGGATTTTCGAAACATTTCCTCGTTTCTCATATGCTCACAAAGACCTTACAAATTAGGGCAGCACTGGGAATTGTGACACAACTTTCCCATGTGGACCTGCAAGAGATCCTAATCCCAGGGTAATGTGATTGCTATCTCTAGACAGCATTAGCAGCATAATCCACATGCAACTACTGGGATGAGAAGTATTTTCTAAAGTCAGTTAATACAAAATAACACTACAGTAACTTGGTGCATCAACTTCCACTTAACAGGTCCCCACTGTAAGCTGCAGGTAAATGCTGCAGGCCAACCAATCCCATGAAGAAGATGGCACTACTACGTTGGCACACAGGCCCATCTGAAAAAGATCAACAGAAAGGATCTTTAAGGGGTAAGACTGCACACAAGCCACTAAAATCTGGCACTAATGCTAAGCCTTAAAATACTTCATTTGCAATGTCAGGAGAGGATTAAAATCACCACTACTTCACCATAAGGTTTATAGACCCAGAAATTTTCAACATACTATTTAGTATGTGAAATAACTCATTCACAGTGCAGATGAACATTAACAATCGTCAGACACCACACAAATACCTCAAACCACAAGTGGAACTGTCTGCCAATAACAGCTAGTGAACTGATCCAAAGAGGACAGTTCAGGCGTGCTGCTTTCTCTTCCTGCTCACTGCGTCCCACAAACGCCCTCCCTCGCACTCCTGCCAAGTCCATTGCACTGCATGGCAACAGAACAGCGCCTGCCGATTTCTAGAGAGCTGAGCATACTTCTCCGTTTAGTGTTCTGTCTGAAGGCCAACAATGCAGTCAGGACGTACAAAAATACCCCAAAAACTTAGTAGGATGGAAAGAACTAAGCATAACAGTACAGCTTTTTCCAACAGAAATTCTCCACATTTGTAGCAACTGTCCATCCACTTTAAACACGATTTGTACAGAGTGCTCCTTGGCGTTCACAAACATATTACGTACTACGTATTTTTTTGCCTCGGTTTTCACTGGCAACCTCTTCTCACACCTGACAAATAAATGGACAGCAAGATGGGGACCAGCGGGGCAAAGTCTCTCCCACTGTAAGAGAAGATCAGTTTTGTGACCGCCTGAGGAACCTGAACACACATAAGTCTATGGGACCTGAGTCCTGAGGGAATGGGTTGATGTAGTTGCCAAGCCACTCTCCATGACATTTGAAAAGTCCTGGTAGTTGGGTCAAGTCCCTGGTGACTGGAAAAAGGGAAACATTGAACCCATGTTTAAAAAGGTAAAAAGGAGGACTCTGGGAACTACCAACCTGTCAGCCTCACCTCCGTGCCTGGGAAGAT
>JAAGNO010020349.1:0-41002 GCA_033439905.1 Ceryle rudis
CACACCCCCCCCAACTCCCCGTGGCAATTACACCACCATCACCACTGTTGCTGTGGAGCAGGCACTGGGGAAGTCCCAGACTGGACTCAGCAGCAGACAGGAACTGGATTCAGGAGCTGGATTCTGGTACTGGATTCAGGAACACACGGATTGTGATCAAAGGTAGAATGGACAGAGTCCTCCTTGGTCACCAGCCATTGAAGAAGAGAGCTTGACATTTGTGATTCCTCAGCTTTATAACTCGTTGGTCATTTTAGGGTCACCTGTCCTGTTTGTTCCCCCCTGCAGGTGCGGCCTTTTACTTTCTACACCCCCCAACATACTACACAAGATAGACTCATAGAATCATAGGTTCATAGAATCATTCAGGTCGGAAGATACCCTTGGGATCATCAAGTCCAACCATTAACCCTGCTCTACAAAGTTCACCCCTAAACTATGTCACTCAACACCACATCTAAACGACCCTTAAACACATCCAGGGATGGTGACTCAATGGGCCCTGAAGACCTAAGCTGACTCCCTGTATATGGAGGGCATATTGTACAGCTCAACTGAGCAGACAAAAATACCCAATCCAGTTCCAATGAATGTCCTGTAAAGAATTTGAAATACTTGAAATATTTTGAACAGTCCTGGTAAAGTGTTGACTCTGTACCAATTAAAAATGTAGATTTTTTTTTTTTGGCTGCATTGTTTGAATTTGGTACAAGGAGTTCCAAATCCTGTCTTACGGACCAAGATTTACATTTCTCATTATAGTTAGCTTCACAAATATGTCCTTTGAAATACTGTAAGCTTCCTAAACATATTTAGTAACCAGCATGGTTATTGCCCTGCTTCAGAGAAGTGTTTCTGTGGAAGGGTCAAGGAAAAATCATGTTGTTATACAGAAATCAACAACACCTCTGAAGACCACATACACAGAACTGCAAGATTAGTTCTTTTCACCAAGAGCACTTTGTCTTCTCTGCCTGCTCTACTTAATTATGTCTAACATATGAAATCTGTATATGTATGGATTTGTGTATGTGCATATATGCATAGACACAAACTGAAACATGCTGAGCCTCAGATACTCTTATTCCCAGGTGTTACTACCATTATCCCTGCTTCTCTTTGTCATTCTGGGATGGTTTGCAAGGCCACAATCTGGATGGGCTCTGTACCTACCTGCAGTTGCATTAGCAGGAGAGAGGGGACCAGGCTGGGTACAGAGGGAAGTAGGAACTCCTGAAGTGGCCAAAGGCCTTTGTCAAATCATTGCAAGCACCTTCCCATGAAGAGCAGGTGGCAGCAGGAAGGTGCTCATTACATCAGCCCTCTGTGGAGGGTATAAGAAGGGGAAGAATGGAAATACCTGATAAGCCTTCATGGTTGCTGTCACTGGCTTTTTTCAATTAGAAGCATCTGGCAACACAAGAGAGGAATTTGTCTAATTCCCTTACATGCTGCTTCAGCCCTCTCTTTTCACGCCCATACAGCCCTGATAGCAACTGAACCATTGCTCAAGAGGAAAATGCTATGCTGATCAATGTTAGCAGTATAAAATGAAAGTCTATATGCAAACCACAGATCCTGCCCCACTTTAAAGAAAGACAAATATAGGACCACTGTGTAAACCATCTTATCCTTGGCTGTCAGACTGCATGGAATAATAAGATTCACAATTCTGCAATTAACTTAAGAACTTGAGGATCAACATGCATGATACACTAGAGGTTTTCATTTCCCAAACAGGCAACTGTAGGTATGCTATGCTTTAACATCCAATATGTTTACTAATCTTAGTCTGACCCCTAGTGAGCTGTCATAGTATAGTGAGCTGTCATAGAATAATCAGATTTATCTAACAGATGCTGCACCTTCATGACAGGCAACAACCACCAAAAAAAAAAAAAAAAGAAAAAAAAAGATGTAATTTATTCACTCTTTTTTGTTCCCTTTAAAAATATATGGTGATTTTTATCAGTAGAATAACATAAGAAAAAGAAGAGTCAGCTGTGAAGTCAAAAGGCTTTCTTATGAAGGTAGGGATGTGGAAGAGGACACATGACTTGGCATCAAATGCTCTTAACTCTGCATATAGGGTGGTTTTTGCCTCTTTCCCCTTCTCCTTTTGTTGTTCAGTCAGGAACTGCTTCTTCAGATTTATGAAGAGATTTTTATTGTCTGAAAGAGATGAAGTGGAAGTTGCATCTGGCTAGATGACAAGTTTAAATTAATAAACACTTAGAAAGACATTAAAAGGTGTAATTTAAAGCAGTAAACAAATTTTAAAGAACTTGCACAATTTTTTAAGCCAATGGAAGCTTCTAGGCTTTTGTCAGTTTTAACCTCAGCATTTTGTTTATACTGGCTATTTCTTGCCAAGTTTATGCCAGGCCAAAATACAATCACTGTGTACTTGCCTTGGCTCTAACACAAGCACAGTAAAATTTTTATGGATTTCTTTTCCAGCATGAAGATCCATTTATCAATTACACTGACAAATTAAAAAATGTAATCTGCCCAATCTCTGAAACATGCCCAGGAGAGCTCACACTTCTTTTCTGTTTGTTTGGGGTTTTTTTTGTTGTTGTTGTTTTGTGGGGTTATTTTGGGTTTGGTTGGTTGGTTGGTTGGTTTGGGGTTTTTTTGTTTTGTTTTCATTGTTTTGGTTTGTTTTGTGTTTTTCTGTTGATTTGTTTGTTTGTGGTTTTTGTTTTGGTTTGCTTTTTTTATAGCAGTGCTCTTCAGTAGCCAAGAGGCCTATCTCAGGAATAGTGCGCTCTGTCTATGATTTTAGTGTATTTTTGTTACCCTCAGTTTGCACAGCATATGATTTTCACACCTATTACTCTCTTTCTGCTCTTTACAGGCATATTGAAGTTTGTGGAAATCACAGTTAACCTCCTGGTGCTGATTTGTGTGGGGGCTGCCCAAGCCTCTGTTGCAGGCTTCACATCCCTTGGTAGCTTTGCCACTGGATCCTTTAGCCTGAATTCAGCCTATAGCCCCTTTGAGGGCACAGAGCTCCAGGAGTTGAGGGAGCTAGACATGCAGTTTACCCAGATGAGAGCCCCTTGTGTGTATGGTGGAGTAGCCTTCAGCTTAACAGCAGCAGTACTTACACTTGCCTTCCTTGTCGTGGGGGCAAAACCCATCCAGCAGCTCAGCGTGGGGCTGCTGGCAGGTGAATGTGCCTTCAACCTCCTGGCTGGTGTGGCATACGTTGCGGCGGTTGGCCTGTACCTGCATTTTGTCAGCCATGTGAACTCAACAGAAATTTGCAAGCGGCGCGAGAGGCTGTATGCACGCCATGGTTATACCTCTATGAACTGCGTGGTCCAGGGCGGTGATGCAGCTGTCAGCCTTTTTGGTGCCGCTGCTGCCTGTTTGTATTTTGTCAGCTTTGTGGTCTGCATCCTTGCTATCCAAACCATCCAGGCCTTCCAGGGCCATGCGGCTAAGTCTCAGCACAGCCCCAAGACCAGCATTAGAGAAAGCAGAAGCATCAGAAAAAAACATGATGTCCACAGAACCTCTGAAAGCTCTGACAACCTCCAGACTCTTGCCACACTAGTGTGAAGTCAGCTCTGGTACCATGCCAGAAAGCTGGAGCTTCAGATGCTGGGCATCACATGCTAAACAGGTGACCAGTCCACAAGGTGCTGAAGTGTGTATCAATTCCAATGTAACAATACTACTATGTATTAATGTAATAAAATTGACACTGAGTTGGTGTTTTAACAAGTTTGGGGGTTTTGCATCAGTATCTCAAATGGAACTCCTGCATTTAAAATGTGTTTGATTGCAATATTTTTTGACTGTAATATTCTGTTTGATTGTAGTATTCTGCACAGAGCAAATCAAACAGGAATGAGCTATTAACAGGTTGCAATCAAAGTGCTACCAAACTTGTGCTAACAACGCTTCCTTTCCTTTCCCCTGATGTAACGAATTGAATACACAGCTAGGATGTGCAGCTTTCAGCATATTCTGTGCCTGTCGATGCATCCCATTGCCTTAAGCCAGACTGCTCACATAACAGAAGCCACTTGAGTGCTTTTATGAATCACAGCCAAAGCTACATGTGTAACCTGCTTTGATTGGACTAGAGAAGCATTTTATCTTTTCAGTCATGGAGGCTTGACACTTGCGGATCTTGTGATCGCTGAGGAATGCTGCTGGGAGGAACTAACTGCAAATTTAAAAGGCAGCACTTGGGTCTGCCTCCAGCTCCCTAACACTTTTTTTCCTTCTCACTGAGTGCAGATCAGAACCTAGAAGGCAGCACATTGGCCAGCTGCCAGCTTAGCAAAAATAATGCTTGCTTCTGTAACCACCTAAACAAGGTTTGGCTTGCTGACTCCACAGCTGGTGGTGGGCAGAGCCTGAGTCAGGAGCATGCTGTCTGCCCTGGAATTCCCATGGGAATGCAGTAACAATGACAGAAAGTGCACAGTCCTTCCAATATCTAAATACACAAAGCCTCAGTGAACAGCAGTAATTGTATGTCCCCAGGGCTGAGAAAATTAATTTAAGAGAACATACTTCAAAAATCCTTTGTTTGAGACAGATGAAATAGGTCACTGGTCTTCATGGATGAGGGAGTGAGAAAAAAAGACTGCTTTTGAAGCACATAATATTTGTCAGCTTGAGAGAAGAGAATAGGCAATTTTGATTCTAGCTATGCTCATGCTTTTCATTTTTGTCTGGCTCAGAGTCACTGCCCAGATGAGGCTCTTTTGAACCACAGTAGAGCTTATTTATTGCATACTTCATATATGTATATCCACACATATAGCTCTAAAAGAAGTATGTTTGCGGTAATATAAGCCAAACAAGAAAATGTTATGATTCTGATTAGAAAAGATTGCATGAGCCTTTAAAATAAGTATTTATCATTTATATGATAGTTTAAAAACCTCTTAAACACTTTGAATGTCAACAAGCTTCATAGCATTATTATGCTTATGAAAAGAAAGTGAAGAGGTTTTTCCAAACTTGCTGTGACTCATAATAGTATAAATATAGTATAAATAATTTCTAGCTATTTCCAAAACCCAGACCTTCAATTGTATGCTTGCAATTGGCTGAGAAGTTTGTTACAGGGATGTCTGGCATGCAGCTAAAGCCACAACTAACCACTTGTTAGGCATTTCTGCCTGCACACTTTTTCCCTGTATTACCTCTATATCTTGCATATTTTGAACAGAGGCTGAGTTACATGATACACTGTTAATAACTTATACAAACAACAAAAAGCAGCACCTTGAAGTGTCACATTAAAAAAAATTAGAAAAGGCTGCAGATAAGGTATAAATCTTAACTGAGTCCTTAAATACATGTGCAATAAAAATTTTCATCTCAGGGTGTCTTACTCCACCCCATTCATTTTTGAATGCTTGCCTGCTATCACTGTGCAGTAGCAACAGTCATCTGTGAGCATCAATTCTGTCTCTTCTTCTTGTGTGTGTAGTAAAGGCCTCATTTGTTGCAAGGTAATTCAGTCTTTAGAAAAAGGTGTGCAGTTTCCCTGTGGACTATTGCTGTAGTGTTCGTCCCTTGGACACTTGAGTTCCTCACAGTCAATCCATTTTGGGTACCTTTCCTGCTAACAGGAGCAATTTTATGCATTTTATGGGGAGAGTCGAAAACTAGCTGCTAGTTACAGGTGCTCAGTTAGAGACTCCTGGGACTCACTCACTGCCCTGAGTATCTGGTCAGTCACAGTCATATTTTCTCAGCTCCTCACACAGCTGCCTTCCTGCAGTCACCATCCCTTTGTTTCTAACTCCCACAGCCTCAAGTTTATTCCTTATGCATCTAATCTAAAGCTACCCTTATTTTAAAACCATTACCGCTTGTCCTACCAACACAGGCTCTGGTAAAAGGTCTCTTTCCACAATTCTTATCTCTTTATATATTGAAAAGCTGCAGTAAGGTCTCCCCAGAGACTTTTCTTCTCCAGGCTGAACAATGCCAACACTCTCAGCCTGTCCTCATAGGAGAGGTGTTTTATTCCTCTGATCATTTTCTGGCCCTCCTCTGAAGCCACACCAACAGGTCCGTATCTTCCCTGTGCTGACGACACCAGAGCTGAATGCAATACTCCAGGTGGGGTCTCACCAGAGCAAAGAAGAGCAGAAAAATCACCTCCCTTGGCCTTTTGGCCATGCAGCCCAGGATACAGTCGGCTTTCTGGGCTATGAGTACCCATTCCTGGCTGATGTCTCACTTCTCCTTTACCAGTAACCCCAGGTCCTTCTCCACAAGGCTGCTCTCAATCCATTCATCACCCAGTCTGCACTGATACTGGTGACTGTCCCAACCTAGGTGCAAGACCTTGCACTTGGCCTTGCTGGAACTTTATGAGGTTCACATTAGCCCACTTCTCAAGCCTTGAGACCCTGACAGGTTCTTCTGTCAAGGAATCATCCCTTCCCTCAAGCATTCCTACTGCACCACTCAGCTTGGTGTCATTCACAAACTTGCTGAGGTCCTGAAGTGCTGCAAGTGGAGGGACCACAAAGCAAGCCAAAGCCAAGTGATTGCCATCTTCCTGAAAACTTTCTGCCTCAAATTTGTCTTCTTCCTTGCCAATAGGAAGGTCACTAGGAAACAATCACAGAGGAAACAAACATCATTTTGTTTCAAACAAACATCAGTTTCCTCCACTCACTGTCATGGAATGAAGTGTAAGAGAGAAGAGGGAAAAATCCCAGAAATAGTCCTCAGAGGACTAGGGCAGGGAAGAAGTAGCTTTCAATCCCCTCAGGATGAACGGTGAGCTACATATCATCAGAGCAATCCAAACAACCCTGCTTTACGACTACAACAAGACCATGTATCCTGTAGCCAATTTGAAAATCTTTACTGTGCAAGCTGGGAAATTATAATGCAAGAGCACAGATTTTTCTGGCACACGCATATGACTAAGGCTGCAACAGGCTGTTGTCCCAGCTGCCACTGCAGGTGTTCCTACCCTCCAAGACAGATGAATCTTCCCACCTTCTGCTGCAGATGGCTATGCCCCACTGTTACCTCTGTGCAGTTAGTATGGGATGATAATACACATTTGGACCAGTAAACAAAGGCAGGGCAAATGGCTTATGTCAGCCCCATTGTTTCTTTCAATCTTTCCCTGCTGCCCACCCCATGCATGTATACACGCACCACCTGCATGCAACCTTCAGGATCAGCACTGAAAATAAATGAATTTGTTTCTTTGAAACAACCCCTACACAGTCCCATTCTACCTGCAGCCAAAGGACTGCACACAGTCATCACCCTCAGTCCCTCTATGGTGAAAAGGGTGTATCCAGCTTACCTGTTGTGACCACCATCAGCTTATCATCTGTTGTGAGGGAAACAGTGATAAGAAAGGTCAAATCTGTGCTTCTCTGAGAGGTTGTCTTGTGGGTAGACAGTATGGCCTCTCTCAAACTAAAAGCAATGGTGCAGTAAGAAGCCTCCTGGCATGCCAAACCTATTCTGAACCTTCTAAAAGAGGAATAAAAAGGCCATCAACCCTGGAAATGCTAGGAAATGAATGCAGGTTTTAGGATAAACTGGAGCTGCATGACAGGAGAAAAGCCCCACTGCAGATGATGGGTTACCAGTGCAAGGTGCTGGGGTTTGTTGAGTAGCTCATTTATCTCAGAGTGGCCTGCAAGACTTTCAGCCAGCCCCTCTGGATTTCAACCATCAATTTGAACCTGATTCCTTCAGTGTGGGAGCAAATAACTTCAGTCAATCTGAGAGCAAAAACTCTGGTTGAGCTTCCCAGCCATTAACTATCCACAAAGGGACATCCTCCTGACAGAAGAGCTTTGGAGAAAAACAATCTCTGACAGTATGTGTCTCCATGCCCTAATCTGGAGGGTGAAACAAAGGGCATAAGATATTTAGGATGGCTATATTAAAAACAATAATAAAAAACCCCAAAACAATGAAAAAAATACTAAAAAAATCCACCCTATTGATTCCACATCCTACTGCTGAGTAAACTATTGTGAAAATTTCCTCATGCTGGATTGTGTACCTTTGAGTAGCTGTTTTACTGAATGTGTCCTTTATTCAAATAATAGTTCATAAAAGTAGTTCAGTCTGGGCAAAATCTTGTCCAGAACAGAGCAAACAAGCATCCAGTCTGCAAATGGCCAGCTGTAAGGAGGAGGGACCTTTGCAGCCATCTGCAGAAAATAATTTTTTCTGTACGGACAAACAAGTTTTCTTATTTTCTTAATAAGTTTAAGAAAACATTTCTATAATAAATTACATTTTATCACAATTTAATCTTTTTCCAGTAGTTCTTCAGGAGAATTTGAGTGTATCTAATGTGGAGAAACAGTTATGGACACAAGCTGATTGTGCAACATCAGAAACTGAATTCAAGGCTTAGTGTTAAGAAAAGCTGAGATCTAAGTTTACATGAGGAACTGCTTTAAAGTGAAGAGAATACATATAGGGATTAGAGTACTGAAGAACAGTCTGAAGGGAAATATTCTATAATAATCCACCTATTTTACTCCCAATGCAGATTTAAAGTTACTGTTCTGGTAGTTTTCCACCCCAACTTAGACTCACCCTAAGTTAAGCTATAGGTGCACAACAGACCTTTGGTAACTCCTATCTCTCAGTTACATTTGCAGAACTTTGGTGTCTCCTTTTCTTTTTCAAGACTCAGGTTATTGAAGGGGAATATAACCGCATTTTTTATGACAGCTGAGACGTTCATCATTACTCATCTCTTTCACAACATGTCTCTCCAAGAAAAGGTGGCGCTCAGCGTATTGCAGGACCTTAATACCAGCACAGTATAAAAAGTGTCACATGATCATTATCACCTGTCATAAATGAAACATTAAGACTCCTTGCAAAGTCTACAAGTTGTCAGGGTGCTGGATGAAATTGGTTTTGGTGTGTGACAGTGCAGAACAGGCAAGTCACAGGATGCCCTTTTATTACTACAAATGGCCTATTGGTTTACAACGATGCCGTTTGCACACAGACCTGCACCTGATACAGGTATTCCAGAAACTCTCAGGCCATGTTGAAGAGCTCAAGTGAGGGAAATGTACCTAATTAGTTTTTCAGAAGGATGCAGAAAGGCTTGCAAGACAGATGTATGTTTTAAACAGGCTTTAGAAAACTCAGTTGTGGCTCAGATATATTATTTTCAACACTACAAGAGAAATTGTGTAACAGAGGTGTTTAGGCATTTATAAGTCTATGATAACCTTGAATTTTTGCTGCCTCGTACTTACTCCAAGATAAATATGGATAACAGAAGTGCAGAAGGAAAAAAAAACAGGAGGGTTGAATTTGCACAGCTATTCAGTAGAAGTCGGAATGTCATCATCTGTGAAGCCACTATGTGCATTGCATATGCATATATACATATGTATATACATGTACGCTGAAGTTCGCCCTGCCTCAGGCGGCGGCAAGGGCGAGCTCCGGAGCTGCGCTGGATGGAGGAGGGCAGGGTGTTCCCGGAACAGCGGCAGCCCGAGTGGGAGCGAACGGACCGAGGGGAGCCAGCACCTCTCGCGGGCGAGGCCGAGAGGCTGAGGTGGCCGGGGCGTTGCCGGGGCGACCGCAGGGGAGGGACAAGCGGCGACATCGGCGGCCACGCTCGGCCCGCGAAGCGCGAGGGGCTGCACTGACAGCCTTCTTGGGTGGCCTATTCTTGACAGCTGTCTTCCCACTCAGTTCACGTACATGGGCTTCCAGCTTAAAGGTGGGTTCACCATTCCACTTCCTCATGTCCTCCCCCTGGTCATGCAGGAAGAACCCGAGTGTGCCATGTGGCATGCACCTGGGGTTCCCTTTCTCTCTAACTAGGGCAGCAGAGGACTGAGTTCTTGAGGTGCCCCTGGTATCCAATGAATTAGCCTGTAGTGATGAAGAGATACC
Organism: Ceryle rudis; assembly: GCA_033439905.1. Taxonomy (NCBI): domain Eukaryota; kingdom Metazoa; phylum Chordata; class Aves; order Coraciiformes; family Cerylidae; genus Ceryle; species Ceryle rudis. Next base: position 9,907 of record JAAGNO010020349.1, read on the forward strand.
AAGGTTTTCTTCAAAATTTTGGAGCCAAGAAGACACGGCTGACATAGAGAGGTGGGGGGCTTATACCAGTAGATTTGCACTCGAAAGTGCAAATGCAATCAGGCAAGAGAAGAAACAGGGATGGTTCACTTCAAGAAACATTCAGGAATGTTTCTTGAAGAACTGGTTAAAACTGACCTTGCAGTTTAGATAAGAACCAAGAAGGGACTACGCCTGCGCAAAGACAAAAGGTTACTCCCAGTGATGAAGAAGAGTCACCCATCTTCATCCCCAAGACCCTCAACGACCACCACCAGGAGTGCAGTCGCACTAAGGAAGGATTCATCAAAATAAGTTCTCGGAACTAATTTGAATGTGAAGCCAGACAGGTAAAGCATATGTATAGGTGTATTGGCAAATCTCATGATTATGTAATAGCGATGTTGTATAAATTCAGAATGAACTTCCTTATCTTCCAGTTGCTGAGAGTCAGCCCGATTGTCCCAGCATCAAAGCTGCCAGGCTGCAGTCTGCTCCCCTGGCTGGCGGCAGTCCTTCCACATGTCCTGAGGTTTTGACTAGGTCAGGGACTGGGTAGTTTTTGCCTCCTGTTTCTCTTACTTCCTCCTCCAATCTCTTTACTGAAGGGCCACCTTCTTGATCGAGGCTTTCCTGTTCTTCCTCCTCCCTTGTTAACTGAGTCTATGGACCCGTTGTTCTCTTGGTCCACTGTTTCTTTTTTACAAGGAAAATTACTGTAGTTTTTGTGGTTTGGGTCCCTCTCTCAACCAGGGTGTCATCACAGACAGTTTGGGTCCCTACCTCAACCACAGTCCTCCGGGAGTATTGAACTGTGGCTCTATAGGCACAAGCTAGGCCCCAGTACAGTGCCAGAAGCTGCTGGTTTTCACTGGGATAGACAAGGGACCCTTCTATTAGGTGGTGTGTCAATTTGACAGAGTTGTTTGCCTGCACTGGTGTAAAGTCCCAGATTATGGGAGGTGATAATCATCCTAGGAACCTGCCCAAATCCTTCCACACACCCTGCCATCCACAGACAGGCACCCTCAGGGCACACCTTGATGTTGGACCACCCAGAAGCTGTCTTCTCTGACACCAAGATGAGACCAGGCTCCACACAACCCACGGTGTGCCACCAGTATTAATAATATGAACAGCTCACACAGAGGTGTACAAGGATCTCAGGAGTCTGCACAATAAATCCCCTCACATCAGTTGCTAGCAGGGAGAGGGAGAATGTAGTCCCTCATCATCTCTGCAAGATAGCTCCCCAACACAGTAACAGCACCAAAGCCAGCATTGAGCACGTAGCCACTATAAATATGGGGCAGTGTGTTCCTGAGTTCCTTCATCCTTCCTACAAGGTAACTCCTCCAGCACAGCAGGACGCTCAATGCCAGGAGTGTAATGCACAAAGCTATTGTTTGCATTTACATATTCCTAAGCTTAGCAAAATAGCAAGATAAGCAGCGTATGCAGTGTAGCCACCAACCTCTGTGACCTGCACAGGAGCTTTCCACTTAATAACTACTAAGCTGTAGCGTGATTTATGTAAAACTGCTGTGTAATGCCCCACGTTGGGTGCCAAAAAGGGCTGTGGTGGTTTGACCTTGGCTGGATACCAGGTGCCCACTGAGCCACTCTACCACTCTTCCCTTCCCCCTCCTCCTCTCAGATGGACCAGGGGGAAGAAAATAAGATGAAACTCGTGAGTTAAGACAAAAGCACTTTAATGAAGAAGCAAATCAATGCTGTGCGCAGAAGCAGAAAAAACTCAAAGATTTAATCTCTACTTCCCATCAGCAGGTGATGTCTGTCCCTTTTTGGGAAGCAGGGCTCCAAACGCATAGCGGTTGCTCTAGAGGACAAGCCAGTGCCACTCTCCACCCTGCCCCCTTCTCCTAGCTCTTATAGTTAAGTTGATGTCATATGGTGTGGAATAGCCCTTTGGTCAGTTTGGGTCAGCTGCCCCAGTCGTGTGCCCTCCCGAGATCTTGTCCACCCCATTCCACTGCAGGGGGAATGTAGAAAAACAGCCTTAATGCTGTGCAAGCCCTGCCCAGCAGCAGCCACAACAGGGGTGTGTTATCAGCACCGTTCCAGCTCTCAGTGCAAAGCACAGCCCTGGGAGGGCTGCTGTGGGGAAAATGAACTCCAGCTCAGTCAGACCCAATACAAATGGACATCATCTATCTGGACTTCTGCAAGGCCTTTGACACAGTCCCCCCCAGCATCCTTCTCTCCAAGATGAAGATATATGGTTGGACTGTTCAACGGATAAGGAATTTGCTGGATGGTTGCATCCAAAGGGTAGTGGTCGATGGCTCAATGTCCAGATGGAGATTGGTGACAAGTGGTGTCCCTCAGGGGTCTGTACTGGGACCAGTGCTGTTTAATATCTTCATCAATGACATAGACAGTGGGATCAAGTGCACCATCACCAGGTTTCCAGATGACACTAAGCTGAGTGGTGTGGTTGATATACCAGAGGGATGGGATGCCATCCAGAAGGACCTAAACAAGCTAGAGAAGTGGGCCCTGGTGAACCTCCTGAGGTTCAACAAAACCAACTGCAGGGTCCTGCACCTGGGTCAGAACAATCCTCATTATCAATACAGGCTGGGGGAGGAGGTGATAGGGAGCAGCCTTGCAAAAAAGGACTTGGAGGCTCTGGTGGATGAAAATCTGGACATGAGCGAACAAATTGCACTTGCAGCCCATAAGGCAAATTGCATCCTGGGCTGCATCAAAATAAGCATGGCCAGCAGATCAAGAGAGGTGATTCTGCCCCTCCACTCCGGTGAGACCTCACCTGGAGTACTGTGTCCAGCTCTGGAGCCCTCAACACTGGCAGGACATGGACCTGATGGAGCAGGTCCAGAGGAGGGCCATGAAAATGACTGGGAGGTCTGGAGCACCTCTTCTATAAGGACAGGCTGAGGGAGTTGGGGTTGTTCAGCCTGGAGAAGAGAAGGCTCCAGGGAGACCTTATAGAGGCCCTTCAGTACCTGAAGGTGGCCTACAGAAAAGCTGCGGAGGGACTGTTTACAAGGGCATGTAGGGATAGGACAAGGGGCAATGTTTTTAAACTAGAGAAGAGTATATTTAGATTGGACATTAGGAAGAAGTTCTTTGGTATGAGGGTGGTGGAACACTGGAACAAGTTGCCAAGGGAGATGGTGGAGGCCCTATCTCTGGAGACATTCAGGGTTAGGCTTGATGAGGCTCTGAGCAACTTGATCAGAGAATGTCCCTGCTTAATGCAGGGAGGTTGGACTAGAAACCTTTGGGGGTCCCTTCCAACCTGGGACATTCTATAATTCTATGATTGTTCATAGGCTTCCCACCATACACAGATTTATAGATTTAAGCATAGTTTTGTACTATCATATGCACACCCCCACCACTTTTCAGCCACACAACAGCAGCCTGTATCTGGAAGCAGGAAAGATCCACTGCAGTAACTTCCAAATAATCAGTACTTCAGGGCAGAATTCTCAGCACAGTGATGGAAGCCACGGGACACTGAAAGAGCTGGTGACAGAAAATTAATGAATTTAAGACCTTCTGAGAGGTCAGCTACCATTCTTAGTCAACAGCACAAACAGTAAAAAGGGTGCTTTCCTTCCTTCATATTGCAAAAGTGACTTCCCAACAAGATGGCCCTATGTCCCTGAGCAACTTAAAGGACATTCAGATTTTTACACTGTTGTCGATCAGCTCTGATGGTGAAGATTAAGCAAATTATTGGTCCAAATAAATAAGGCATACTCTAATCAAGATCTCATTGCCCGTTTGCTAAGACTACTGAAGAACTCACTAAGATCATTTTCTTACCTGGCAGCATTGCAGATGCTCTACTAAGCAGTGACGGGTCTAGCTTCTCCAGCTCCTTCAGCCCCTCATATCCTTCTTTAAACTTGAAACAGTCACTTCTAAGACTCAGTAGGCTTCAGTGTACATGAGAGTCCTTGGCCTCTGCAAAGCAGCTACCTGTTATATCAGTGTTGTTGCTTTGTTGCCGTTTGTTCATCTGAAGGAAGGGTTCTTTCCGGACCACCAGTGATCTTGCATAATTTCACACGGTGTTGTACACAAGGGTGTTAAAGATGCGCTTGTTTCCCTGGCTTCCTACAAGGATGAAGCAGCAGCAATTCTGGTCCTGTCCTGCCGGAACACTAGGGGGAGACCGTGCAGTTTTCAATTAACAGAGCCAGCCATAAGATGCCGCCTTCTACCCCAAATACAAAGGCTCAGTTCCTAATCAGAAAAACTCAGGAGGCCCAAAGGCCATTTCTTATCTTCTTCACAAGGAGATTGCTTCTGGTTCAAACAAGCGCAAGCCACAGATCACTAGGAGAGGGGAAGGTCACTTGCTGCAGATCCGTTCCCCACACATCACTAATTCTGAAGAGGGGCCAGGAGACCGGATGGATTGTGGACACATTTTCTCATGGTCTCATCTAATTTGTCATTTCAAGGCACACAAAAAAAGCCAGGAAAAGACTTTGCTGGTACCTGAGTTGACTCTGAATAGCCCTGTGGTCAAATTTTGCCCAACAGAAATGAAAGAATGGGATAATCTCTTTAGCCCTCATTAAATGACCCTACTGCTGGTGACTTGTCAATAGGGCTCAGGGAGTTTTGCCGTTTTCAGGACAGCATTGGGCACTTCAAAAGACAGAGCAGTTATTGCTCTCTCTTGCCATCCAATCTTAAATACATTTAATCAGAGCACTATATATTCTATACACTATTCTGAGTATATTATGTCACTATATAGTCTGTAATTCTACTTATATGTTTTTTTCAGGACCAAGGCAAAAGCTAACTGCAAATCCACCTACTGCAAGATGTATTTTTTTTTAACCTTTTTTTTTTTTAATTACAAAATGCTGGTGCCTCTCTCCTTCAGTGGGATTATGATGAAAAAGCATCTTATTCACAAGTCACCAAGTCATATACTTCTGCTATAGCAGCATTCCTTTGTGGAATAAACTGCATCCCAGTTTTCTTTAAAGCATTCAACAGCATACATTTAATTATCAAAACAAGTCCATCTGTTCTGTGAGTTAATACTGACAATTTTACTGTTAAAATACACGTGTCTCTTAGTGCAGCTGTACTTAATCTGACCAGGGAGAAGAACCTGTTGTGCTCAGAGCATCACATCTAGTGCCCAGATTCTCACTGGAGGATCGCAGCCCAGGTGACACCAGGGGCTCCCAAAGGTTTCCACAACCCCATCCTTACCCACTGCCGGCCCTGGGGACCCCTAAATTACCTACATACCCTAAATACAGGCCTCCAAAGATGTTTTACTGCAAAGGGTAAGAGGTCCCATTTTAGGTTGTTGCTTATATATTTACAAGTACCACAGAAGAACAACCTCAGATGAAAACATATTAACAGGTGACAGGGGCTGTGACAAGCAACAGGATGCTGGAATTGAGACCTTAATGGGAGACGGGACAATAAAAACCAGCTAAACCTCATCCACCAGCAGGCAGTACCTCCCACTGTGATACTGCTGACTTCATCCTCTCCCCAGCGCCTAAGGTGCAGGAAACCATGCTCTGTTTGGAAAACAGACTTTCTGGTTGTCTCACAGCAGTAAGCCTCAGGAGCTCATCTAATCCTGGGTCTCCCTGCCAAGGAGCAGACTAGTCCTGCCTGTCCCAGGTCTCTCTCATGTTGCAGTTATTATATGACAGCTTCCATACTGCCACAGTGCTGTCATGCTCCTGACGAACTCTTGCAGATTAAGTGTCTCCCTTCGGCTTACAATATTAAGAAAGTATGCAAAAAGATAATGTCTGACCCATTCAGATCCTGCCTCAGTTAAAAACCTAGATGGTAAGCTTATCTCATTGTGGGAGCTAAAAGGTAGGATGAAGTACTCCAGTCAACCGCAGGTGAATCCCAGTTTGTCAGCCTGAGAAAAGATGATCTAAGGGATGAACTGTTGAACTCAACAGGAATGGAAATATATATACAAAAATCTATGGAAAAGTAGGGACCAATCATTTATGCTGAAGGACTTGCAACAAATAAGGAACTTTCTCCCCCACTGATGTTCTAGATAAATGGTATACCAACTCTTCCCTGTGGCTGCTGTTAACCTATGAAATATTTAGCCTTCTTCCACCCCCACTTTTTGACTGAAATGGCTGTGAAGGGTTTTACTTGTTCTCAGGTAGCAGATGAATTTGAGTGTGCCCACCCAGCCAGGGCAGGGGAGACAGCCTGCGGGGACTCTTCTCCAGAGCCTGTCTCAAGAAGAGCTGTACCCTGCTAGCAGAATACAAACCCAGGACAACTCCTGTGCCAGGACAGGCTCCTACAGTAAATGCCAGTGATCCCCAGGGCTGGAGGTAAGGGACTTCCTGCTCCAAAGGTCCACCATCAGGTCCAGAATTACTTTTAAACAGTTCTTTGAAGCATTGTGTGCAAGCTCTCACTAAGTGCAGCTGAGGATTACAGTGTATGTATATGCGTATTTCCTTCAGCTAGGAGACCCGTCAGCTGCTAATTAACCTTGCTTGGAACCTCTCATGCAGCAGTGGCAGAAACTGTGGGTATCTTAAGAGAAAAAAACCCCTATCTACTGTTGTGTCATGGAAGCTATTCTAGAAACATTATTTATTTGCAAATCCTATATATATAGCAGCATGCATACCCCAGGTACAGATAAGATTTGACTTGATGTCTTCTCTTTAAAATGTGGTCTGTGACTTTATATGGACCAAGAGAATGCTTTGCATGGACAAAGTGAATGCTTTGGCCTTTTGAAGCCCTGCGGTTTCTCTCTCTTTATACTGTTTATAAAGACTACTACTTCATAAGGCTTTTAAATAAATGTAGCATAGAAGAGACATGGTGAATTTTGCCTTGCTATGGTGGAAGCAGTATGGAGGTGCAGTTTGTCTACCGGAGGGGATGCAGCTTTCTAACAAAGAAGAAACTTTTTCTATAGGCTAATCATCTCCATCAGTAGTTTGTTGGTTTGTTTTTTTTTTTTTTTTTAACATATATTAAAAAAACCCAAAACAACAACCAAACAAAACAACAACAACAACAAAAAAAATCTCTGCTCACTGCAGGGTTGTTGGATTAGCTGACCTTTATAGGTCACTTCTGGCCCAAACCATTCTATGATTTTAACTTTCCTCTTCTATAGAAGCAGTAGTCCTTTCTTGCAGGGCATCTGAACACTTAACCATCAGCATAGGATGCAGTGTACCTCTTGCCAAAATGCAAGCAATCAAGAGGAACAAATTGGCTCATGCAGCATTCCATGAAATCCTCACAGCAAGCAGCACAAGCATGTAGGTAACAATTCAATTGTTAAGAAACAAATCAATCCAACAATAGTGCAGTAAATTGGCCCTGATACAAGTCAAATGAATTAACAAAGCAGGACAGTAAAGCAGGTTAACAGAAGGAAGTAAACAAGAGTAATTTAAAATACCAAGACATCCTGGTTACAGCTGAGCCTGAAAGGTATTTTTACCAACTTCAAGCCATGCATCTTCCCTTGCCGCCAAAGCTCGGAGGGACCGGACCCTACTGCACTGCTGAGAACTGCTCACATTAAGTGCCATCTCTTAGACAAACTCATTTCTTCATTGATGGCAGGCATTGTCCAGGGAAATAAGGATGAGCAGGCTATAGTTACTGTCACATTTACTCTCTGGAATCTTACTGCTCTTCTTGAATCAATTCAAACCCTTCTGCGCCCCAGCTCAGTAAACTGTTCACTAGGTTATCCAACCAGCCCACTCAAGTGAACACTTGTGTGCCCCGATCTGCAAGGTTGTACCCAAAAGATACCATCCATGACTAGGGCAGAGATGCAGAAATTACCTCCAAAGGTGTGACACTTCATTAACACCCACCTCTATGTGGATCTGCTTCCAAAGTAGCAAAGTTATACTTAAAAAAATAAATATGAACAATTTGCTAGAAAATTACTCATATGAGCGTTGTCATTTGAACCTGTCTGGCAACCAAACACCACACAACTGCTCACTCACCCTCCCCACACCCCTGGGGATGGGGAGAGAATTGAGGGGTAAAAGTAAGGAGACTAGTAAGTTGAGATAAAACCAATTTAATATTTTAAGTAAAATAATTATAATAATTATAGTAATAACAGAATATATAAATGATGCACAATGCAGTTGTTCACTACCTGCTGACCAATGCCCAGCCCATTCTGGGCTAGTGATCCCAGAGGAAAGAAAATCCCCAAACTGCAGTCCCGGAAGAGCATTAGTTTCCTGGCCCACCCGCATTTATATACTGACCATGATGTTGTATGATACAGAATATTCCATTGGCCAGTTTTGGTCCTTTGCTTTGGCTGTGCTCCCTCTCAGCTTCTTGTCCACCTGCACACTAGCAAGACACGGAAAGTTGAAAAGTTCCTGATTTCTTAGCAACTAAAACCATCAGTATATGTGATCAACATTCCTCTCACATCAATTCCCATACTGAACACAAAACATAGCACTATTCCAGCTACTAAGAAGAAAAATTAGCTCTATCCTGGCCAAAACCAGGACAATGAGTTGTAAGCACGATGGCAAGCCATCAAGCAGAGATTGCGACAAAGCAACTACTTATAAGATAACACCCAGGGCACTGTAGTAGCAGCACATACTCTAGTTGAGGAGATAACCTACACAGACAAAGCTGGTGCACTCCAGAAGCAGTAAGCCAGAGAAAAGCAATGCCACCATGGCAAGAAGATGGCAGTGCCACATGCTGAATGCACAAGTAGAACACCAAGAAGTTATTCATGCGCAACAAATTGCATTAAGTTAAAGCATTATGTCAGAAAGCAAGAAAAAAGCCTTTATGCCACAAAAAAACACCCCTTGCGTATACAAGCACATGAGCAACTCAATTACTTCTCAATGCCATCACAATTTCCTATTTAAAGTTATCTTTCAGGAGAGAATGTAAACGTGATCATTTCTCTGCCACCAGTCATCTGCCTCCCCATGTTGATCCATTTCTGCTTGTCTTAGAAACAGCTATCAGCAAGTTTCAAAGGATGCAAAATGTTTGATCATAAAGGTAAAATATGGGTCTATATTTTCCCCAGTTGAAAGCTGCCTCCTTTTTAGCCCCCAGCTTTTGCTCCTGCTACATCTGTCAAGTTCTACAAACACATTAGCTTCTCCATTCAAGTCTGATAGATCCCAGTATTCAAAACTGTGTAAAATAGATTGTGCACATAATCATAAAATCAGCTACAATAGCAACGCACCTAGCTGAAATCAATGACTAGCTGAAATCAATCAGTCCTCATACGAACATACTAACTCCCTTTGTGAAAGAGGGCAGCAATGTCTAGAAAAGTCATGAACTGCAAAAACTGTACCTTGTTTTCCAAGTCCTAATTTAAAGTCAGAACAAAATACCCTTTGCCCTTGTTTAAAAATAAATGCTAAACTTTCCAAAGATGCTCCCAGACATCCAACATAGTGGTCTAGATCAGCATGTTATGGGAAGCCCATTAGAGGGATGAAGTTACCCCTATGAATGCATTATGACTTAAGAAAGGCTACTACCACAGATGTCTTCAGGCAGACCAGAAATATAGAGGTACAGCTTCTCAACCAAAATCCTGTCGCTTTGATGCTACAGAAGCCCTGACTCCAGAATGCTGCTGTTAGCGTTACAGAAGAGGCAGGCATTGGTGGGCTGTCAGTATTGACCATCTATGATTGAAGGTAAGGGCATAAGGAGAGAAATAACATTGTTGCCTGTAAGCTGCTAATGCCACAGGGGCTGGCAAGTTCTTAGAGTTTGTCCTTCACGTGAAGGGAAGTCCATGAAGCCTGTGTGCATATGCTCTGATTCACACAAGAAAAGGGCACAGAAAGGAGCAACAATTCTCAGTGTGAGGCCGAAGTTTAGCTCACATGAAATGGTTCCCCTTCCATCCTTACTCTGACAATCTGCTCCTTTCTCTGGAGTACCACATGTACAGCACAGCAGAGGCACCTTACAGAATCCCCGTATTGCAGTAAGATTACTCCTCCACTAGCAGTGAACAGTATTGCCATTTTTCTTAAGGTATAGACAATTTTCCAGCTTGCTCATGAAACAAATTGTAATCACTTTTCTAGGCTGTGGTAGTGTCCTTGCTACTTATCACCTTCAGCCTCAAGCAACACCTGAACAAAAGAGAAAAAGAAGATAACACTGTCCAAGCACACCAAGAAAGATGTATCATTCAACAAAATTTGAAATATACAGTTTGTTTACTGAAGAATACCTAAGAGTTACTAGCCAATAAAACAAACTTTTTGTTTGTTTGTTTAAAACCATAATTTAATGAGGGGTTTTTTTTAAGAAAGATATTTTGATGCTCAAGTTACAATAAAGCACAATCTTCTGTATCTACAGTAGACAGTGCTATAAACATCTACCAAAACAGTTATTTTCATGTTTGCTTCTCTGTCATCATTATTTAAGGAAAAGAAACTCAAAAATCTAACAGCAAGCCTGCCCTAAATTGGCTATTTCACCCCAGAACAGAGTAAGGACAGGAGCCCATTAACACAGTCCTCTCCCACAATACAGACCAAATGTCAGGCAGGAGCAAGACACTGGCATGATCACATACTCCTTTAGCTTTTTTAAGAGTGCGGATTAAAATGGGGCAGCTGGTTGGAAGCAAAAAAGAGCGTTGCTCCCTTCCCACAGGAATCACAAAAAAATGTCCTTTTGCTACCAAACTGCCATTAAAGTCATGTTCATTCAAGACATTTAAGGAAATCCGAGTTTATGTAGGTAGCTTTGAGTTCACTTTTCCACTTTCTCCTCATACTTTCCCTCTTCTCTCCGTATCCAATGTTTTATTTCTTCCTTTCTTAGCCCACATTACCCCTTTATCATTTCTATCTTCAGTTACTTGGTCCCAGTAGAATAGAGACAGAGCACTACTCCTCTTCAGTCTTCCGGCATTGCCAAGACTCTGGCAAATGGCAAATCAATAGTGCTGAATTAGTACGGAGAAAGAAGAGGAAAAAAACCCAAACCAAAACCAAACAAAACCAACCATACATGTCAATTCCTCACAGATGTTTTGTATCTTTTAAAAGCCATTTTGTAAGGCCTTTAAATTCTAAAATCACATATGAGCTTCTGCAGTTAGTATAAACACGTGATTGAGTTGGAAAAGTTAACACTTATTGGTTTAAACTGAGCAGCACAATAATGAACCACAGTAAAGCTACTGTTTGGAAGCTGCTGCTCAGCTTTTCAGACATAAAAGCAGACATCAGGTGTAAATTTCATATTTATTGTAACAAAAATCATGACATGTTCATTTGTGCATTCAGCTTTAATGTAACTCTTGGTATGTGAGTGTTCTACAGCAAATGAGCTCTATACAATCATGCTGGTTGTGGCAGCAGTAAGGAACACACAAAAAAACCCTGTCTGTAAAATTAAGGAAAGAAAGAGAGCAAAGGAGAAAGTGGTTTTCTTTAAATGGTCTACACCATCTCAGCTCTAGCTAACTTGTACACAGACACTCAGTCTGTTATGCCCAGTGACCATGGCCCAAAGAGTCACTTAAGAAAAAAGATCAACTTTTCAGGTTGTGTCCTTAATGCCAAGGCTACAAAACGTGTAAGCATCACTATACAACACTGAGTTATTTACAGGAATTTTCCAATCAACTGTTCTCTCAGAGAAAATTAGTGAATTTCAGTGACTTCAGTCACCTGAAAGAGTAAAGCAACTCCTAGGAGTTAGTCTCCATATTCTACAAATGTCTATCATTTTCAAGATCAAAAAAGCCTTTTCTCGCGAAGAAATACAGTATTACAATATTACTTAGATCATTTAGCATTGGCTATTGCCCTGCTCTTCAAACAAAACAAACAATCCATTTTAAAAAATATTACATCATCATCTGTTTCTCAGCAATATATTAAACCTTTTTATTATTTGTTTGCGGTTTTTGTGTGGGGTTTTTTTTTTTTTTTACATTTGATATGTTAAGGGAAGATTAACTATCTTAAACTTTACTGGTCGAGCATCACTAGAAGAAAGTCAATGAATATTAAACTTAAACTGAAAAGCTGCAGTTATCTGTAGTGGCAGGATAAGGAAAAGGAAGTAAAGAAAGGAAAAAGATAAGGAAAACCCCTGCTCTAATGAAAGCCCGTTGAGTCCTGCACTAAAGTCACCTTGTTTGTTAGTTTATTTCTGAGTAGTAAATAGAGTGGGTCATAGTGGTGTATCGTAATAGTCTGTCAGATGATCCATCGGATACTGTCGCTGCTGCTGCTGTTGTTCCTGGTGCTGCTTCATAATCTCCTTAACTTCTTCTTCAAGCTCTGGTGGGACAATGAACTGGTCATCAGGATCAGGCTGTGCTGGAGCAGCAAAATAGCCCCCTGTTTTTCTGAGTGGTGCATCTGTTGCAACTTCAATTAAGTTATGGCTCCTCTCTTGTGGTGCCACAGAACCGTTGCCCCGCCAGCGCCCTATTGTGCCCGTTGCAGAATATTCAGCTTTCCTGGGAAGGCTGGGCTCATCTTCATTGGCACTGATGACGATACCTTCGTCACTGGCTTCCACTGACACCTGGAGAAGCTGCTTCTCCTTCACTCGGCTGCAGTGGATGTCCACCTCCACTTCCACGCGGCTGCCATTGGTGAATACCCCCTCAATCGGCTCCTCATCATCGCTGTCAAGGCCGTTGTCGGAGAATGTGCTGGAGAAGGTGGCACTGGAGAGCTGTCGCTGGAAAGAATTGGACAGGCAGACTGTGTGCAGCATGCAGCGCTGCTCCCCGGGGTAGGCCATGCTGTTCTCATTCATGGCTACCTGGGGAGGCTCATCAGAAGCTGTGGACCCCACCTCACTGCTCATTTCAGAGGTTGAGATCTCACTGCTGATCTCTGAAGCCATCCCACTGCTTGAAGATGGCATCCCAAGTGCATCTGTTGGCCTGTCCTTGATGACCACGTTGACAGACTGGGGGAAAATGCCCGGGCTGGGGGGTTGGACCCCATTAAGCTCACAGCAGCAGAAGCTGTCCTCTGTCACGTTGAGCTGAACCACAACAGCACTGATACTGTCACTGCAGCCGTAACTCTGGGCCAAAGTGCAAAGCTTCTTTGCGGCTGCCAGTGCGTCAGGCACATTTCTGACTGCCTCCACTGCTTCATCCATCGAAAGGCTGTCCCACAGCCCCTTGCTCCCCAGAATGAAGAACTCATCTTGTGGAGTTAAGGTGATGGACTGGACATGGGGACGTGGCACAACACTTGGGTGAAGAAAGGTGTACCCCAAGATTCTTGTTGAATCTGTCACACCGTTCACTTTGCCATCCTGAAATTAGAAAGGACAGGAAATTGGAAACAAAGCAGACAAGGATACACAGCACCTGCATCTCCCTGCCTTTTAGATGTCTGTTTTTGCAATACCCCCAACACTGCCATTTACAGACACGAAGATAGAAAAGCAAAGTGACTTGCACGGAGGTGACAGAACCAGGATTATAGCCAGCAACAGCTGTTTTGCAGTCCTGTGCTATGCCTCCTACACTCTACTGATTTGTCATCAGCATCACCTATGCATGGATCAACAAAGAAGCAGCTTGCAACAGTCATTATATTTTGCTCCTGCAGCTGTGAGAGCCAACTGGACTAATGTTTTACCTGTGAGTCAGACTTATCTCTCCTCCAACCACTCTATCTGACCTTAAACAGGGCAAAGCCACACACAGCTCCATCTGATGTAGGGGCAGGTTATGACTCTTCTCTTGCAGCTGTAACAATCATAGCTTTCATCTTGGCTCACCAGTTTGTAAACCAAAGTTCATTAAAAAAAAAAAAAAAAGATGACTTTAAATGAAGCATGCAAGTCAAACACAGCAGAGAAGTTTGCATTTCTCAGTCAGCTGAGTTGTAGCAAAATGTTTTACGTGCCCCAATTACTTACTACATTTCCACTTAATATGACATTTACAAAGGGAGGAGGGAAAACACCAGTATAATTATAAAATAACTGAAGGGAAAACATCAGTAAAAATGGATGTATGTGAGAAGTAAATTCTATGCATGTCCAAATCCCAGGAACCTGTCTTGGTTAGAATCTAAGCTGCCAGAATAAGCAGAGTAAGTGTCTGAAACAGCAAGCCTGCCTATCTGTCAGCCTGCTGGGGATAGCTGCACCCTGATAACTGTGAAACACAAGAGAGGATTTACACTCATTTGGTCCAGCTGATGACAGCAGTGGTTATTATAAAACACAAAACCACAGAAAAGTCAATGAAGACTAAGCTTCCCCTTTAAAATCACTCCAAATTAAAAAAAACCAACAAAACCAAACATGTTGTTGGCTTAACTTCCCCATTAGAAGACTGACAGCAGTGATAAACCATCAATGTGCATGAAATCAGCGAGTCATCTTAAGATTCCGTGCAGAAACTTCCCTTCTCCTCTACAGAATAACACAATGAGTGTGCTAAGTTGGAGTAACCCCCTTCCAACTTGTCACATTTGAGTTGCCAGTTGTCACCTTTCTTTGGCAGGATCAATAGTTACATGACATATTCCACACATGCACACCTGCTCACAATCATACAGCAGTGAGTTTTCTGCCCTTTCTTCCATGATTAGGAGGATTCAATATTTACCTATTCCTATGCATGTGTCATACAAGGCAAAGTGAAACTGACAGCAGCTGGCTTCAAGTTTGTAAGGAAACAAATAGCTTTCTCTCTTGTGGTTCAGCTGAACACAGGATGAGTTTTCCTTCCAGGCAAGTATGCTCTTCAAGAGAGCCTGTCAAAGGGCAGCTCTGGAAATATAAGAGCTCAGGCAGGAATGTCAAGAGGAAGGGGTCTCCTAAGGGAAGGATGGCATTCCTCCAAGTGCTTTTCCCTCTCCTCCTTCTTGATTGGAGAGGCTCTTCACACCAGTTCCAATAAAGCAATTCCCCTCCCTGTTGGGAAAGGGCTGTCTACTTTCCTGTTTCAATGCAAAAAAAAAATCGCAGTTGCTCACTCTCTGAAGCTAACCAAAATCCAGCATGGCAGTGGGATGGCAAAGCAAGTTGATTGCATGATATGAATCACCTTGAATGGAAAAGTGCAACTATTAACACTACCTCTTAGAGGTTACCAATATTGACATTTAATTTCATGCACTGCTGTATAAATGCTCTCTAAGGAAGCTAAGAGTTGCAACAGCCCCTAACTGTTCTCTAACCTCTGTGATAATGGCCTTATGCTGTTTAATCCTCTTCAGCTCTTCTTCACAACTCATTACATAACACCTGGACAACGGCAGAGGCTTCCCATTCCGGCAGAGAATGGTTTGGCACTTCCCCACATTTGCTGAGGTTAGTGTAAAGCATCCACCAGGGTCCGTGGGATCATGTTTTATATGGCAAAGAACAGCAGAGCCTCCAAGTTTTTGTCCAGCTGTTCCAAGTTTCCTGGAATTTAAACAAAGCAATGATTGTTCTTTAATTGGAAAGCAAGTGTTACAAGCTCTGTAGAGAAACAGTTGCTGTTCTGCAAACACAAGAATTACAGGCATTGACTCTGTTGGACCACTGGGACAGAAACAACAGCCTTCACTGAAGACTGTGACACTATGGCAGCACTGTGCAACTCTCAGGCAGTACATTATTTACACACATGCAGATACTCAAGTCTGCTCAATTTTAGAACAACAACAAAAAATCTTTGCACTTTTAAAAGTTACACAGTTGTCTCCCTCTACATCTTAAAGACATTTGTTTTAAAGGTCAGATGAAGGAAACAGTGAGGAAAATACTGAGGACTATTTAATGAGTGCAGGTAGAGCTTGTTATTCATGTTATTCAGCTGGTTCTTTGGCTTCTGAAGCCACAAATTTTATTACAAAAATAATAATTCTAACTGTAAAAACTCTATTTTGAGCAAAACCAAAAGGCAGATGTTCACTGTTCTGAGATGCCTTCAGAATAATGCTTTTAATATAACAAATGATGACCAAAAGGGCACAGTGGCTAGTAAATCCACTGTAGGAAGGCACACTTCATTTATCCTGTCAGTTACTAACTTGTTAAACAGGTTCCTGGAAATATTTAACCCTACTGTTTTAGCAGGAGCCATAGTGAAAACAATATTAAAAAAAAAAAAAAATTCTATGGATAAAACTGAAGTTTTCAGAACCTGATCATTAGAACATGAAAAATCATCCATCCTTCTCAGTATCTTGTTTATCAGGGCCTTCTCCTATAGTAATTAGGAATTACAGTAATTAGAAAGCTAATTATAGATGTTAATAAAATTTATATTAGGGGTAGATATAGCTGGCAAGAACTTTTGATTCTAAATCCTGGGGAAAGAATGCACAACTACATTTGCAACCAAGCTTCAATGTGCTTTTTTGTTTTATTTTATAAAAATACACTTCAGGAGTGTTGTATATCATCTGTAATAATCCTCAATGAATGGTTAAATGCAACCAGAATGAATACTATTTCTGGTTCTCCAGAGAAGTGGTTAGCTTATTTTGATTTGAGACCAAAAAAAAAAAAAAAATCAGCTTTTTGTAGGAATGCCACATTCCTGTGGAATTGCATTAGTAGTAAACAAAATCACTGAAGTATTTTTGATACTCAAATGTGTTATTATTTTTGAATATTTTAAGTATATGGCAACCACCTTCTCAGATACTGGTCTGAAGCACTGTTATAAGCAATTATGGGATGGAAGCATTTTCTTTCTTCTATTTGTAAGGTTCAATACCACCCTACTGCTTTTGTATCTTTCACAATACCAGAAATTCGTTATTTTTCCTTTCCAAAAAGTGCAGCAATTGAATAATACACAATGCTGCTTTTATCTTGATCCATTTCCTCCATCTCTAAGCTGCTTATTTGCTTTCTCCTTTGCTTCCCTGGACTCTTCATTCTCCTTTGTTCAATTCCCTTCATACTCCCGCTTCTCTTGTGTGTCTCCTCAGGCACAATTTCTTCTTGGAGCCAAACTCTTTTCTGTAATGCCCAGTAATATGACAAGGAATAATAGGTATAAACTTGAGCACAGAAGGTTCCATCTCAATATGAAGAGAAACTTCTTTACTATGAGGGTGACGAAGCATGGGAGCAGGCCATCCAGGGGGCTTGGGGAGTCTCCTTCTCTGGAGATCTTCAGAGCCCAGCTGGATGTGTTCCTGTGTGGCATTCCCTAGGTAATCCTGCTCTGGCAGGTGGGGTTGGACTCGATGATCTTTGGAGGTCCCTTCCAACTCCTAACATTCTATGATTCTGTCAAGAAGAGTACGTATGCAGGTTTCCAAACCACTACACAGAGCTACACTCACAGCTATCATAGCACAATCTCTTTGGATGGGTCATTCTCAAATAAAGTTCTAAAGTCCAAAGGGATGACAGGAGAAAGAGATTTCTATTTTAAAAATTTGTGTAACCTTAAATAACCTGAATTGGTACAGAGAAACAGAAAGGACCAGCCCAGACTCTGCAGCCAGTAGTAAAGAAGTTTAAAAGATGATCATGAGATTCATACCACTACTTTTGTTACAGTCAATTGTGAAACCTAAGACTTAGAAAAGATACCAGAAAAAAGTAAACCTCACCCACCACTTAGTCATGAGCATTTTGTAACTTTGCAGGTGGGCTATTTATTTTTTTTGTTTGGGAGGGGAGGTATTGGGATTTTTCTCCTCACACCTCAAAGGAACAGAGGGCAAAATCCACACAACAAGCAATTAAAGAAAACACTGTAGATACCCAGGCTTTTTTTTCACCCCTCACATTATTTTTTTAAGCAAGAAAAGAGCAGGTGTCTGACCTGAAAGTGAACAAAGCATCCAGTGAGCATACGCCAGGTAAAAAAGGCTACAGACCCACGACTCACCTCTGCATAATGATGAAAGTGTTGATCATGTATTCCTCCTCATTTTTTGTTTTCTGCAGCTCTTCTGCTAAGATGTCGCTCATTGTGCACTGCAGCAGATATGGCACTTCCATATTGCGGTCACCATCGAAAACACCATAAAGTGCCTCACGGTTGTCACAGAAGTTATTGGCTGAAAGTGCTGCCACACACAGCCTAGCGAAAAAAAAAAAACCCAAAAAAAAAACCAGCAGGAGAACACCAAGGTTGTTACCCACTATTAGTTTACCATCTTTGTCATTCTGACCAAAGAGATACAGTCTGATCTGAGAGCTAGTTTTAATCACCTCTGTTCACAAGCTTTCAGGACTGCTTTCTGAGCTGGGCAGAAGAGTCAGGCCCATCAATAGTTCTAGGATGTGGAGAGAATTGTACTAGAAATAAAAGAAAAGGCTCAAGGATTCTTCCTTCCTTTCAGCATATGTACAAGTCCCTTATTTGTAGGAATAGGGTGAAAAGTGTATCAGTTTAAACTGCCCTTGCTCCTTTCAAAAGCCGTCCTTGTGATTTAACATGCTGATGACCAGGCTGTATGTTAAATCAGTTAACAGTAAGTAAAGGCTTGCTGGTACTTGCTACGGAAACCTAGGTAGTTGCAGATTTGTGAAAAGGTATCTAGGGGACACAGAAAGATTTATCACATTGCCAGCAACACAGAGACTAGCAGACTCTTGGTACATTATTTATCAAGTGCTGCCTTTGTCACAGGTGCCCTGCACACTATGAATATTCAGAGTTCTGGCCATTCTGCCTCTTCCTTCAGCTTCTCCGATTTGCTTAGCAAACATCCTTTGGCTGAAGATAAAGAAGCTTTGCAAAGAGGAAAATGCTTTTCAACACTCAGATCTTTTGCACATACCAGAATCTTGCACAGACATAATGTGTTGGTTTTATTTGTATCTAAGCAACTTCCCTAACAAAGACCAAAGTGGTCTGGGCCAGGCAGGGGCCCAGTATACAAATACAGAGTCATGGCATGGCCTCTCCTTTTGCGAGGCCTAAAACTTTCACTGAAAAAAGAATGATTTTTTTTTTTTTTTCAGCACAGAGGTGCTAGGATGCTCATATAAAATAAAATAAAAACCATGCCAGGTCGTACTTGTTCTTAACACCTGATGCTTCTGTGTAACCGTGACTCCACACCGCTGGTGCTCCTGAAGCATCACTGGCCAAGGGCTGGTCGATCTTGAAGCAGCGAATATTGCTGCAAGGAGAAAGGAAAGGGGAAATATCCAATGGCTTGAAGAGCTGACATAATCCATCTTAAAATGTGAAGAGAACACCTTTTTCCCCCCTCCCAGATCTTAGCAGTATATTTAATAGAAGAAACTGAAGCATGACATCTAAAGTGGTTACTTTTAAGTGTCTGTATACAAAGAAAAAGAAAAAAAAACAGTAAATAACTGAGATTTTATTTCCCTGCCTTCATCCCTGACCTATTTGTTTCAAACCTGACCCAGCAGGAATACATGGCACATGTGTACTGGCTTTTATCAAGCTAGAGGCAGGGGAGTGATTTTTTTTTAACATATATTCCTCCCACCGATTTTAACAAATCTCTGGCTCTAGGCTCTTTTCATTGCACTCAAATGACACTTCCTGTATGACCTATATCATTACCTAAAAAGGAAGAAAAAAAAAAAAAAACCACCAAAAAAAAGCCCAAACAAATTCTTTATGAACAGCAATGCATATTAACAGCCTTCCATGAAAATGCCAACAAAATAGAAATTTGCTTCATTCTGGTCAAGTACAAACCTCCAGGAGCTATCCTGTGGTCCCAACAATGGGCAGCACAGCTCTTCTGCCTTCCCCAATTGTGCAGTTCCATTTTTACTTAGGCCCTTGATCCCTAGCCTCCAATTTACTACCAACATAGCCTTTAGCCTGAATTTCAAATACCTCACGCAGCGTAGTAAAGGCTTAAAATGGGCCCAGCCCTTTCTGTTTATACTCTTCAGAGCCCTGCTTTGCTGGGGAGAGATGACCTTCCCCCTGCTCTCTTCCAAAGGCTGGGAAAGCAAGCTTCAGACACTTCAAAGGCACCTGAACCTTTCATGAAGTAAATGCATCATAAAAGGACAGAAGCAGAAAGGTCTACCTGTTCACTCTGAGCATTCATTTTTTCCTCTATCCAAACCCTTACCTGACCTGAACACACAAGAAAGTCTTTTCAGCATTACCCAGACTTCCTCAACCTGAAGTACTGTCAAATGAAGTCTGTTTTCTTTTTATGCTAGCAGCCAGGACGTACATTAGCAAGGGCAGATTCAAAGCAAACAAATTACATAAATAATGGTAGAATCAGTGATGTTTTAAGCCCTTGGCTTTTGCAGCCCTCTGTATGACAAAAGAGAGGCAAACATCTTGCCATGAGCATGACCCCAAATCAAACCGGAAACACGGATCTCCTCTGAAGTAGCAGAAATTTTGTTCTGTCTTTACCTGCAAGATACTACACACACAAGCAAACACACTTTCTTTGCAGACTTCTCATACAGGCACTTATCCTCCAGGGCAGAGGAACCTGGATCAAAAATATTTTTCTGTTTGTTTGCTTTTTAACTGAGATGGCTGGTCCTGGGTTCCTGGGCAGGTCAAGGACTCAGAGCTGTCTCAAGTAGTGGTGAAAAAAGCTACCTCAGTGCACTGCTACATGTGCCTAGAAAGAAATGGTATTCCATGCAGGGAACACGGGCTAAGGCTTCTGGAAAGCATGGTTTATTTCCCCCTTTAAAATGACTGTTACAATTGAACTAGATGCTCTTTCATAAAAATCAGTGCAGCAGCACCTTTTTTATTTCTTTTCCATTTTAATTGACACTGAAAATCCACACACCAAATAAATCACTTGGCAACTTCCTCATAAGCATGCAAGCCTCCTTAAAGACATCCATCCATATTGAAAAAGCAAGCATGCATGACAGAAGTCATCCTTACACCAGCACTGCAAATAAATATTAACCTACTACCTACTTGAATCCTGCCAGGGCACAGATGGAGAGCTGCCTTTCACATGCAGAAGCAGGATATAAAAAGTACCAAGTGCACAAGTATTTTTGTGCCTGCCAGAAAAACAAGTGAAAGGAGCACCTCCTCCCTCCCAGCCAATCCTAGCAGTTTACCATAGAAGTCAGTGTAGTGTATCAGTACAGACACTAAGAAGCCCCTGAGGAAGCCTGAGACACCTGACTGTCGTTAATGGGTACAGAGAACAGGTTAATGAGAACAGACCTGGTCTTAAATATAATTTAATAAAAGCACAAATAACCAAACAAAATACATACACAAGATGAAATGAAAAATTCTCTGAATTAAAGACAATGCATATGCCAGTGAAAATATGGTACGTAACTGGGCCACATTACTCTTCCACTACTTAGGACTTAAATTTATATAATACTGCATAGGGCATGATGCCCAAATACTGAAGTGGCAAGAGACTGTCCATCTTGTCTGCTAGGTTTTGCACAAGCAAAACTGATATTTCACTTAAAGTTTTGACACAATTCAATTAGCTTTGTTATATATATATTTAATTGTTATTTTTTTTATTTCCCCCTGCCCCTGCTTGAAACTGAGCAACATTACACACTGCTGCTTCAGGAAGGTTTCCTGCATACAATAAAGCAGCATTTAAAATAGAGGAACACCCCTTTTTCTTTTTTCCTCTGCTGCAGAACATGGACTCCTGTTTTCATCTGTGAAAAATAATCACTATGCAAAATTCCCTTTAAATTTGATAAAATTCACCGATTCAAGCTAAAAACAAACTCACACTGTATGTTCCCTCGCTTGCACAACAGATGAGGTTTACTACTCCAGTGACTGATCTTAACCATTTAAAAGCAAACAACACAAAGCAATTGTTCAACCCTTAAAAGATAAATCATGGAATTGTTTTGGTTGGAAGAAACCTTTAAGATCATCGAGTCAACTGGTAACCTAGAACTGCCAAGTCCACCACAAAACCATGTCCTTAAGTGTCACATCTACAAGTCTTCTGAATACCTCCAGGGATGGTGACTCCACAACTTCCCTGGGCACCCTATTCCAGGGCTTTACAACTATTTCTGTGAAGAAAGTTTTCCTAATATCCAATCTATACCTCCCCTGGTGCAACTTGAGGCCACTTCCTCTCATCCTGTTGTTTGTTACATGGGAGAACTGACCTTCACCTTGCTTCAACCTCCTCCTAGGCAGTTGTAGAAAGCAAAAATGTCTCCCCTAAGCCTTCTTTTCTCCAGACTAAACAACCCCAGTTCCCTCAGCTGCTCCTCCTATGTCTTGTGCTCTAGACCCTTCACCAGCCTCACTGCCCTTCTTTTGACACACTCCAGGACCCCAATGTCCTTCTTAAAGTGAGGGGCCCAAAACTGAACACAGTATTCAAC
Source organism: Ceryle rudis (assembly GCA_033439905.1). Taxonomy (NCBI): domain Eukaryota; kingdom Metazoa; phylum Chordata; class Aves; order Coraciiformes; family Cerylidae; genus Ceryle; species Ceryle rudis. The sequence goes on from JAAGNO010020349.1 coordinate 32,251, forward strand.
ATGTACCCTCACCAGTGCCAAATACAGGGGCATAATCACTTCCCTAGTCCTGATGGCCACATTATTTCTTATAAATGCCAGGATGCTGTTGGCCTTCTTCACCTCCTGGGCACACTGCTGGCTCCTATTCAGATGGCTATCAACCAACATGCCTGGGTCATTTTCAACCAGGCAACTTTCCAGCCACTCTTCTCCAAACCTCTAGAACTGTACAGGGTTGTTGGGACCAAAATGCAGGACCTGGCCGTGGGCTTTGCTGAACCCCATACCGTTGTCCAAAGCCCATTGATGCAGTTTGTCCAGATCCCTCTGCAGAGCCTCGCAGAGGAAAAAAAAATAGAGCAAGCAGCTACTGGCATCTCAACAGTAGAGTAAAACAAGTATTTTAGTTGAATCTAATGTCAGAAGTAAAATGGATATCAAACTGGTCCAACAGAGGTTGTAGCAGACATGCAGACCCCTTCAGGAGTTACAACCAAATGCAATTACACTGAAGTGGGTAAAACCATCCTCTTTAACGAAGCTTCAATTTCTGACCTATCCACACTGTTACTTTCCCACTGACAAGAGGAAGCCATACTCTTTTAAAGAGATATACACTTTCATATATTATGGTTGTCACATCCTAGCGACAAGAGTCATTCTGCACCCTTCCCCACTCTGTAAGGCAACTTACTTCAGCAGCTCTAGGGTTTTATGATCCAAGGCTAATCTGGGATTGCCGGTCAGGTCCAGCTCTTGTAGTTTTGGAGGCAGATTTTCAGGCAATGTGACTTCACTCAGTTCATTGCAGCTTAGGTCCACACACTGCAAAAGAAAAGCAGACAAATAAGCAAGAGAATTCAGCTATCATCAAAATCGGAAAAAAATTGACTAAATGTAGTAATGCATGTTTCATGAACAATAAACCAAGACCTAAGACCATTCCTTTAAGTAAGTGGTTCTTACAGAACAAATTCATATGGCATTTAGCTATCTTACCAGATGGCTGGGACACCTAGAAATACATTCCCTTCATGTACATCTCTGGACAGGTGTCCTCTTGTTACAAAACTAGTAAATTTTGCTCGCTCCTCAAAGAGACAAAGATGGTCAGTGTATTTTCAAGCATTCAATAAAAAAATGTTAGTGATGATACCAGTCTTTCAATAAACAAAGGAAATGGAGATAAATACAGTTAGGGCTTCTAAGCCACTGATAAGAGCATTCCCTCCTCTAAAGTCAGTTTAAACCAGCATGGGTATGAACAGACTCTCAGGAATTTGGTATTTAGTGAGGGATATTAAAATAAGCAGTGTTAAGAAATCATGTGGAGAGAAGGAGTAGAGGAGTAAAGGAAAAACACTGGAGCAGTTTTAAACATGGTTTTATTTCCTATCATCTTAGATGGATTCATATCACAGAATGGTAGGGGTTAGAAGGGACCTGTGAAGATTACCTCGTCCAATCCCTCCTGCCAAAGCAGGATCACCCAGAGCAGGCTGCACAGCAATGCATCCATGTGGGTTTTGATATTCTCTAGAGAAGGAGACTCCACATCATCTCTGGGCAGCCTGTTCTAGGGCTCCGTCACCCACAAAGTAGTTTTTTCTTATATTTAGATGGAACCTCCTGTGCTCCAGCTTGTGTCCATTGCCCTTAGTCCTATCAACTGGCACCACTGAAAAGAGACTGGCCCCTTTGACTTGACACCTGCTCTTCGTTTATAGGCATTGATAAGATCCCCTCTCCGCCTTCTCTTCTCCAGGCTAAACAGCCCCAGGGCTCTCAGCCTTTCCTCATAAGAGAGATGTTCCAGTCCCCCAGTCATCCTCATAGCTCTCTGTTGGACTCTCTCCAGTACATCCCTATCTCTCTTGAACTTGGGAGACCAGAACTGGACACTGTAGTCTAAGTGTGGCCTTACCGTAGCAGAATAGAGGGAGGTGAAACTCCCTCGACCTGCTGGTCAGTCTTCTTAATGCACCTCAGTATACCATTGGCCTTCTTGGCCACAAGTGCACACTGCTGGCTCATGATAATCTTATTGTCCACCAGGTCACCAGGGCCCTTATCCATGGAGCTGCTTTCCAGCAGGTCTACCCCTAACCTTTACTGATGCATGGGGTTATTCGACCCCAGGTGCAGGACTCTGCACTTCCCCTTGTTGAACTTCATTTGGTTACTCTCTGCCTAGCTCTCAGCCTGTCTGGGTCTCGCTGAATGGCAGCACAGCCTTCTGGTGCATCAGCTACTCCTCCCAGTTTGTACTGTCAGCAAAGTTGCCGAGGGTACACTCTATCCCTTCACCTAGGTCATTGATGAATATGTTAACCAAGACTGGACCCAGTACCAAACCCTGGGAAACACCACTAGCAACGATCCTCCAATTAGATTCTGTACTACTGATCACAACCCTCTGAGCTCTACTGTTCAGTCAGATCTCAATCCACCTCAAAGCCCACTCCACTAACCAGCATTTCCTGAGGTTATTACCTACTGGGATGTTATGGGAGAGAGTGTCAAAAGCCTTGCTGAAGTCAAGGTAGACAACATCCACTGCTTTCCCTTCATCTATCCAGCTGGTGACACCATCACAGAAGGCTATCGGATGAGTTAAGCATGATTGCCCCTTGTTGAATCTATGCTGACTACTCCTGGTAACTTACTTTTCCTCCATATTCTTAGAGATGACCTCCAGAATGAGCTGTTCCATCACCTTTCCAGGAATGGAGGTCAGGCTGACTGCTTTTCAATTTCCTGGGTCCTCCTTCTTGGCCTTTTTGAAGACTGGAGTGACACTGTCCTTCCTCCAGTCCTCAGGAACCTCTCCTCTTCATGATCTTTCAAAAATGATAGAGAGCAGCACAGCAATAACATAGACAGCTCCCTCAGCACTTGTGGGTGGATCCCAGTGGAGTTCATGGATTTGTGTGTTCAGTTGGCCTACATGTTCTCTAACCCAACCATCATTGACTAGCAAAGAGTCTTCATCCAGACTTTCTCTCTTACTTCCAAGGACTTGGATTCCCGAGGGCCAGTCTTAGCAGTAAAGACTGAAGCAAAGAAGGCACGTAATGACCAAATCAATGAAGCAAAGATCGCAGCCCTTAGAGTTGTGATCAATGGCTTAATGTCCAAATGGAGATCTGTGACTAGTGAAGTCCCTCAGGAATCAGTACTGGGACCAGTGCTATTTAACATCTTTGCTGGTAACCTAGACAGTGGGATCAAGGCACCCTCAATAAGTTTGCAGATGAAACCAAGCTGCATGGTGCGGTCGACATGCTGCAAGGAAGGGATGCTATCCAGAAGGACCGTGACAGTCTGGAGAACTGGGCCTGTGCCAAACTAATGAAGTTCAACAAGGCCAAGTGCAGGGGCAATCCCAAGTACAAATACAGGCTGGGTGACGAGTGGATTGACAGCAGCCCTGCAGAGAAAAACGTGGGGGTGCAAATGCAGAATATGAGCTGACAATGTGCACTGGCAACCCAAAAAACCAACCATGTCCTGGGCTGTATCAAAAGATGTGTGGCCAGCAGGTCAAAGGAGGTGATTCTGCCCCTCTACGCTGCTCTTGTGAGAATACACAGTACTCAGCTGAAGTACTGTGTCCAGCTTCCAGCTCTGGAGGCCCCAACATAAGAAGGACATGGAATCTGTTGGATGGGGTCCAGAGGAGAACAAAGGTGTTCAGAGGGCTGGAGCACCTCTTCGAAGAGGACAGGCTGAGGAAGTCTGGTCTGTTTATCCTGTATGAGAAGAGAAGGCTCCAGGGAGAGCTTAGAGCAGCCTTCCAGTAGTTGAAGGGGGCCTACAGGAAAGCTGGAGAGGGACTTTTTATAAGGGCATGTGGTGATAGGACAAGGGGCAATGGTTTTAAACTAGAGCACGGTATATTTAGATTTAGATTGGACATTAGGAAGAAGTTCTTTACTGTGAGGGTGGTGAGACACTGGAATGGGTTGCCCAGAGAATTTGTGAACGCCTTATCCCTGGAAGTGTTTAAGACCAGGCTAGAAGAGGATCTGAGCAGCCTGGTCTAGTGGGAGGTGTCCCTGCCCATGGCAGGGGGGTTGGAACTACATGATCTTGAGGGTCCCTTCCAACTCAAGCCTTCCTATGATTCAGTAACTCTACCTTCTCTGCATTCTCTGTCACCATGGTACCCACACCATTCAGCTGTGGGTCCATATTTTCCCTAGTTTTCTTTTTGCTACTGATGCATTTGAAGCAGCCCTTCTCGTTGTCTTTCACATTATTTGCCAGATTTGATTCCAAGACGGCCTTGGCCTTCCTTATTGCATCCCTACATGCTCTGACAAGATTCTTATATTGCTCCCAAATTACTAGTCCCTTTTTCCACATACTGTGAACTTCTTTCTTCAATTCGATTTTTTCCAGCAGCTCCTTGCTCATCCATGCAGGTCTCCTGCATCCTCTACTTCAATTTTTGCTCAAAGAAATGACTTACCTTAAGCCTGGAGGAAGTGGTGCTTGAATATTAACCATCTCTCTTGGGCTCCCCTACCTTCTACAGTCCTATCCCATGGGATTATTCCAAATCAGTATTTGAAGAGGTCAAAGTTAGCTCTCCTGAAGTCCAGTGCTGCAATCCTACTTATTGCCCTGCTTTTTCATATGACATTGAACTCATCCATCTCATGGTCCCTACAGCCAGGGCTGCCCCCAACCTTTATGGGCTCAAGCAGACCTTTGTTCATTAGTACAAGATCCAACAGCACACCTCTGGTCATTTGCTCCCTGACCACCTGTGTCAGAAAGTTATAATCAATGCACCGCAGGAACCTCCTGGACTGTCTGTGCCTTTCCAGCCAATATCGGTGTGATTGAAGTCACCCATGAGCACCAGGACATGTGATCTTTATGCTATTTCTAGGTCTGTAGAAGGCCTCATTGACTTCCTCTTCCTGATCTGGTAGACTATAGCAAACAGCCACAGCAGTGGGTACTTGTTATATAAATATTAAGATCTATTCATATTTAAATATGAAGTCAATAAAATGAGTGGGGGGGGAAAAAAAGCTTTAATATTTGGGGGGGGGGGGGAATGAAAACAGCAGAGAAACTTGCTGGCTATCCACCAGCTAAACAGAAATTAGCTAGAAACATGTGCCCTAGAATGACAACATCCCCAAACAAATATCATTCAAAGCTGTGTATGCAGATAAAAGTCAACACACTGGGGAAAAATATGGCATTTTAGAATAAAACCAGATCTCCCAAGTCTATTACAGGGCCACCAGTGTATCATGCATGAAAAACTGCAATTAAAAAAAAAATTATATATTTTTAGGACAGCACAGGCTGGTATTTAACAGAGGGTAGAAGAACTATCCACGTATTTCAGAAAGATCATTTTCTACTTTTAATCTGCAGAAAGAGAAAGACTTCTAAAACTTCAGTAAAACAGGAAGCTGAAAAGGCTGGGGGGAGGCTTTTCCTCGCTGCCCATTTTGACCATTATGTAATTTCCATTGATAGAAATGAGACACTTCATTTTTGCAGGAATGTTCAAATATATTGGGTCCTGTACGAAGGCATAAAATAAGCTAGCAAAACCAGAAAAATCTCCTAACATTTTATTAAATGCATGCAATGAAAATAAATCATTTATAACCCGAATTTTGAATCCTGAGATTCTCTAATATGAAGGCCTTATTATGCATGAAGAAGAAACTGCTGAGGTTATCTCAACCTGATAAAGAAATCAGAGTTTAAATCTGTCACACAAATAAAATGGTAGACAGCTCAACAGAACAGCTATTCCAGGGAGCTTTCTCCTCTGTACAACTCCATGACGCTTCTAGAGAGCCAGTCATTACTTTGCAGATTAAAGCTGTCAGCAGGCCTTGCTGTGTTCAACACCTGAATGCCATTACACATTTGATAGAAGAGCACGCTGGAACAAGTACAAGAACTAGTAATTTCACTGGTGTCATTAAATGCTCAATACACCAAAGGTAGCAACACTACAGAAGATTCCTTTGTCCCTAGGCCCTAGTGAAGATAACTTATTTATGAGGTTAGGATTTCTCAGTTTTCATTTGTATGGTTTGAAGAAGAGGCTAATAGGAATTTTCTGCATATCTATGTTAAATTTAGCCCAGGCAAGCAGGAAAGTGTATTTCGTAACTGATCGCAAGTACCTCATACATTATTTTAATGTAGGCTGATTCAGCTCTGACCTAGAGAAATCGCCAAAAGGCTAGAAGAATCCAATATGCCCAACAAGGCACGTTCCCACCTGGCAACTATATGAACTCATCTCATGTTAAGTCAAAACCAGGCTTCAGTACTGACCAGGTATTTTTTCTCCACAAAGGTGGAGCACTGTGCCCTCTTTGATGAAGTCACACACACTATGCCTGCAGTCCCAAAACAGATAGCGAAGTCCATGCCTCTTTCTTCTGGTAAAGAGAACTAAATAACCATAGGGAACCAGCAGGATGAAACTGCCAGGTCTTCCAAAAGCATTTTTCAGCGAACTGTTGTGGCAGATTAGCACTTTAAATACTGCAGCTTTTATAAAACATTCAGCTTTGCCCAAAATGCATAACAGAAGAGCTGATTCTTCTCTATCAGTGTGTTTATATTATTCTCTTTTTTTTTTTTCTGGTTAAGATCACCCTCCTATTTTTAAACAAATGTTTACCATGCAGAACCTCACTCCTCCTCCCCAATTCTTTCTCTAAGAAAAAAGCTTTTGCTTCTGATTGATTGTAAATGGCCTTCTGCTTCCTCTGGCCATTGTTCCAAAGAGGGAGGAGTATTCAAAAACCCACAAGTTTGTTTGAGATTTCCTGGCTAAAACCACAAAGCTCATCTTACATATATTCGCTGTCCACCAGAATTATTGTCTGGGGTCAGGCAGAGCAGCAGGAGCCTGGGGCACACAGGGTGGTCTAGGACCTTAGCCTCTTGATTTTAGACTAACATTTAAGTTGTTTTGAGTCTGTGAATCAGTAAATCAGTTCTTAGCCTTGAAGAATGACAGATTTTATGCCGTTTCACAAGATTTGTACGCTGTGATTTAACTGTCTTCCAACTCTAGCCAGTGGAAACATTATGCAGAGCAAAATATTCTGCACTCTAGTGAGATGAGAAGCAGGAACTCAATTCACAAAAGGTAAGTAGTAGCGCTCTTCAGCGCATTCAAGTGAAAAATGCATCCTGCAAAAGGAACTGTCAGGGAAAGTATGGAATTACTTCTGGAAACATATACAAGAGACGGATTAAGCATTCCTACAGTTCTGCAAAATATGATTGCAATTAGGAAAATTAAAGTAGCTTGCCTAAATACTTAAATCCTGTACTGCTGAAACTTATATCTGTCCCCAAGGCCTATCCTATTTTGTAGCTTCAGAGGTTTTTTTAACATGTGCTCTAAACAAAGTCCATTCCTACACAATCAAACAATTGACAAGGCAGCAAGAGTTAATTATGCATAGCTCTTGCCAAGTATTTAAATCATATAATTAGAGACTATCACAGGAACAAAATTAACACTTATTTGGCAGAGAAGATAGGATCTATTGAAGTTAAGTGTAAAACCAGATTTTGAGGCTCTTGTTCCATTCCATTCTGAGGCAGCACATGGGTGAATATTTTGCATATGACCTCAGAGGAGAAAGCAGCTGTCAGATCTCTGTAATATCTGAGAATATACTATCCTGTAGCAATAATAGACCCAAGAGCAGAACAGAACTGGTAAAGTATACTTGCTTCTTCCAGAGCACATTTGTTTCTTACCTTTATTTCAGAAAGCTGCATGACTTCTGGGAAGACTTCAATGCAGTTGGAGTGAGCAACTACAGTATGCATACGTCTGCAGTTCATTATGGTTGTTGGAATGGCTTTGAGTTTGTTCCCACTGATATCAATTTCCTCCAACTCTTCCAGTTTTGCCATTTTGCTATGAAAACAAGAGTTCAAGAATTTTTCTTTTAATAGACACATATTTTATTTTGAGGTGGTGATAAGAGCAGTGGTTTTCATTATTTTAAGAAAATAAAACACAGACTTTGATCCTTGTTCACAGCATTGCTTGTCACCTCTCCTCACATCAGACACTAACAGTTGTGGGAACAAAACGTGTCAATGTTTTGTTAATGCTACTTTTCAAATGACAAGTTTTGCTTACATTCCCCCTACTCACCAACTCACTTGCACTCTATTTTTCTCCATTCTTCCAAGCCTAGTTTTTCCACCTCTTCCCAAATTTTCCCCTCCACCTTCTTGCATCCAACTCAGCTCTTCCCCCTAACTCATCTCCCTCCCACTTTCTCCTGAAGGCCAGCTTTCAGAACATCACACAAGGACAGAGATGTCTTTTCCTTTATTTATTGGCATCTCTTTTCCAGGGTTACCCCATCAGCTTTACAGCACATTTTACACTCAAAAGACTTCTGATCAAAACAGAGTGAATTCAAAGTACAGAAATTGCTGCCAAGGCAGAATCTCCTTCTGGAGTGAGGAGATTTATTGCAGGCAGCGAGACAGCGTGACCGGCTGCAGCACCGACGGGCTCCGTGGTGCTTGGTTTTTTTCTTTTGAACCAGGGGTTTCTTCTACGCGGGGGGACCCAGAGAGACAGCGAGGAGCGGCAGTCTGCAACTCTCGCGGGCGTGCTCGTGAGAGAGATGCAGGCGGGGGCCGTTGCCGGGAAGCCGCGGGAGATTTAAACGCGGTGAAACCGGAAGAGCCGCCATAACGCAGGCAGCGAGACGGCTACAGCCGGCTCGACAGA